>QEPC01003743.1:4182523-4198161 GCA_003113815.1 Sphenodon punctatus | reverse complement strand
TCATGTCTGTTTTCACCCAGAGAGTTGTCCTACTGGAGTCCCATCCACTTACTGGATGCGATGCTAGTAGGAAAGTTCTCTGTCTCCAAGTGGTAGGGTTGTACTCAGCAGAAAGGAGTTCCCCAGTGTAAACTAATGTTCTGCCCATCACATCTTAACGCTGAAAACTCTTTGTTGCTGGATTTTTGGAGGCTCCACCTACAATGTACAAGCCCCTCCCTAGAGCTCTGCCAGCCATAAGGTTCCATGCAGCGCTTAGATGGACGCCAGGGACGGGCAGGCCCCTCCCTCTCCCTTAAGCCCCACCCCTCCCTTAAGTTCCCTTAAGCTCAGGTTTTTGGAGCGCGCACATTAGGGGCCCATAACTAAGGCTTGAACCTGGGCCCTTCTCAACCTTGCTACGCCCCTGGTTTACACAGTCCTCCTTCTGCCAGTAAAGCACTTCCTCTACTCCAGCCATTTCTCCTCCTGTGTGGATTCTCACGGACAGATGAGCTCAACCGAAAATTGGTCTGAAATTTTGTTATTGTTTTAAAAAGAAAACTTATTAAAGAAATCACATCAGCCCCTGACAAGGACCAGACCTGAAGCCTTGACTTGCTGGGTTTTTTCCCTCCCAAGAGAAACAAATATAAATTATAGCTTCACGCTGGTGCACCCAGAGTATGTTGTGTTTTTTGTTTCATTTTAAACATATTTTTTTTCAAAGACTGCAAGGAGAAGAGTAATTAAGGAGAGGACAATAGAGAGTCCCTTGTGGAGGGACTGCTTTGAGCCTGTCTCGAGAAAACTGCTTGGCATTTTCAGGCTGGAGAATCTAACTCCTAGTCCCTACTGATGACTTGCATATTGCTCTTCCTCACCCTTCCCTTTCTAATGTGGGACTTAGCAGCAGTCTTGTGGGACTGCGGGATAGATAACAAAAGAGGTGTGAAATCGGGGACATCCTGGGAAATCCAGGCCACTAGAGGTATTTAAAATACAGAAAATAGTCAAATAGCATAGTTTAAAAAACTACAAAGGGCAAGATTTAGTCAACCCTCCTCACAATAAATAGCACTTCAACACTGCACTGCCAAGGCCAATCTCTTTGCCTGTCACTTTGATCACATTCAGCCCCTCCTTTCCTCCCCTTCATGTCCAGCACAAACATCTTGTCCTTGCCTTCAAGACTCTTCATGGCCTTGCTCCTTCCTATCTTTCTACGCTGATTTCTCACTACATTCCCACCAAGGAACTTCACTCTTCCTCTGCCATTACCCTCCCCCATCCCAGAATCTCCTGCTCACTAAATTATCTTGTCCTTCTCCCAAGCTTCTTCCTATGCCTGGAACTGCTTCCCAAACTCATACATTCTGCTCCTTTCTCCTGATCTGCAAAGTCCTTCTGAATACCTACCTCTTCCACCAGGTTTTCCCTAACTACTCACTCCCCCATAGACTACTGATCTATGCTTCTCCTGGATCACCTTCAGGATGCCCCTCCTCCCATTGTAACTAAGGTGCACTTGTGAGCTTCTCAGCTTCTTGAATGTATCCCTGCCTCTCTCAAAGCCTCCGCCACCGCTGCCTGGATCCACCTGTCTGCTGTGAGTACCCGGTGGGGAGTTCCTCCAGGGACTTAGCCCCTTCCCTGCAACAAGATTGTGCTGCTGCGCACATCAGAATGTGCTGCTGCGGGAACATCAAACCCTCTCCTCCCCTGTGGAGGAGAGGAGGCGGGGCCAGGGCAAAGTGAGGACTTCCAGGGCCGGTGCAGTCCAAAAGCAGCCAGCTGCTTGGCTGTGCCACAGGCGCAGGCCAAAGGGCTGCACCAAAGGGCCCTTAGGTGTGACCCTTAGTGGGACCTAGGGGGATGAGGGGAGGCTTTGCCAGTAGGTGAGGGGCAGTGGGCACAGAACAACTAGAATAACGAGAGTCTATTAGGGGCGGGCTGATTGGAGGCATATAGGTGGGTGGCTATAAATGCAATTTGACTGGGACGAGCTGGAAGGGATTAGAAGAGGGTTGAGATAAGACGTTTCCCAGCCCCCAGTGAGAGTGCGGGGGAGGAAAGGGATTGGTCTGGGGGGGGGGGGGGGGGGNGGGGGGGGGGGGGGGGGGGGGAGGTCATCTCCCCTGGTGAGAAGGGCAGGGTATGGCAGGAGGGGGTGTATTTTTTTTCCACACCTGGTGAGAGACGGGGACTATGGAGAGTTTCGGAGGGAGGGGGGAACTCCCTCGCCGGTCTGGCAGAGTGGCCAGGAAGGGGGAAGGGCGTGGGCCAGGCCATCTGTCGGGAGGGCTGCGGCCATTGGGGGTGTGATGGAGTGGGGGAAGTATGGTCCCTCTGGAAGGCATATTTGACCTGTGCGGTGGGATAGGTGCCCGGTGCCTGCCACCCTCACTGCCCTCCGAGCAGATGGGTTGGTGGATCATGTCCAGAGGGCCCCCCTCTGGCCTGAATCTGATGCTGATGAATGTGAGGTTGGTCGCCAATAAAGCACGAACTATGCAGGAATTAATCCTGGATCATGCAGCCGATCTCATGTGCATCACAGAGACCTGGCTGGACACTGAGTCGGGGCCTATTTTGGCTGACCTTGTTCCAGCCGGGTACTCCATGCAGCATCAGCCATGGTCAGAGGGTTGGGAGGGTGGTGTAGCCATTATTTTCAGGGAATCATGGACTGTGAGGAGGTATCCTGTGCAGTCTCTCTCAGGTATCGAAGTTCTACATCTTGTGATCAATTTGGCAGGAGACAGACTGGGGGTACTGCTGATATACCATGCACCTACCTGTACGGCAGCATCCTTAAATGCTCTGTCAGAGCTGGTGTCGGGAGTGGTGTTGTGGTCTCTGAAGATGTTAGTCTTGGGAAACTTCAACATCCATGCCAACGCCAGTCTCGGAGGCGTGGAAAGTGAGTTCATGGCCGCTATGGCAACCATGGGTCTGTCCCAAGTAGTCATCAGCCCGACACATGATGGGGGACATACCCTTGACTTGATTTTTTGCACAGGCCTTGAGGTGGGGGATCCGTTGGTGGGGGCTGTGTCATCAATGTGCTTGTCATGGACGGATCATTACCTCCTGTAGGCATGTCTCCTGGCACACGTCTGCCCCCAGAGAGGTGCGGAACCAGTTAGGATGGTTCACCCCAGAGACTAATGGAACCAGAGACGTTTTGGAATGCTCTAGGGAAATTACCCTCGGATGTCGACCATCGCTCGCTCAATGGCCTCATTGCTTTATGGGACACCTTGTTAGTGGAGGCCACTGACAGGACAGTTCCTAAGCATCTGCTGCTCGCACATCAGCACCGCAGGCGGTCGTAGTCCACGGAGGGTCTGCAGCAGTTAAAACAGGAAGGGCAGCAGTTAGAGCAACGGTGGCACCACTCTCGTGCTGAAGCCAACAGATTGTGGCACAGAGCCAGTTTAAGGGCCTATGCCGTTACTACATGGGCAGCAAAGAAGGAATTTTTTGCTACCCTCACAGAGTCCACAAAATCTCATCCAGTGGAACTTTTCCAGGTGTTGAGTGGGCTGGTCGGTCCGGTCTCCCTCCACCTGGAACTGGAACCTTCCAGTGCCCACTGTGACATGTTTGTTAATTATTTTGTGGATAAAATTGCTCGTACCCACCATGACTTTGACGCCACGCTTGTTACACTGGGAAAACCAGAGGTTGTCTGGTCCAGTTTTGTGGGATCAGTTTCAGTTGGTGTCATCCACTAATGCGGGGCATGTCCTTGGGATTGTCAGAGTCACTTTTTGTGAACTAGATCTGTGCCCATCCTGGCTGGTTAAGGCCAGCCGGGAGACGTTGGTGGGGCAGGGGTAGTCAATGCCTTCCTTAGGGAGGGCAGGGTGCCAAGCCACCTCAAGGAGGCGGTGGTGCAGCCTCTGCTAAAAAAAATAAATCATTGGACATTGACTCCCTGGTCAGTTATCTGTCAGTTTCTAACCTTCCCTTTTTAGGGAAGGTTACTGAACCTTGGCAGCTGCAGGAGCATCTGGACCGTGCTGCTTTTCTAGATTCCATGCAGTCTGGCTTTTGCCCGGGTTATGCCACTGAGACTGCGTTTGTGGCTTTGGTTGATGATCTCCGCGGTGAATTAGATCAGGGTTGCTTGACCCTGCTAATTCTGTTAGATCTGTCAGCTCCATTTGATACCATTGACCATGAGATGTTGGTGACTCGCCTGCAGGACCAGGCCGCAGTGGGCGGGATTGTTCTGGAATGTTTCCATTCATTCCTGGCTGGTAGAACTCAGCGGGTGGTGCTCAGGGATTTTTTTGTCATCTCCCCAGGACCTCTTGTGTGGAGTCCTGCAAGGCTCTATTTTGTCCCCTCTCCAGTTCAATGTGTATATGCAGCCACTAGGTGAGGTCATGAGAAGGTTTGATGTTCAGTGTCATCAATATGCTGATGATACCCAACTCTACCTCTCTTTTTCATCTGACCCAGACCCGGCAGTCTCAGTGCTTGGAAGCTGTGGGGGACTGGATGAGAGCGAGCTGACTAAAACTGAATACTGACAAGACGGAGATGATGCTGGTGATTAAGGTGATGGGAGTGACATCCCCCATCATTGACAGGGTATGTTCCCCGTTGGTCCCTCAGGTTCGGAGTCTGGGGGTGCTCATTGACTCCCAACTCTGCCCAGATGCCCAGGTGGGGGCAGTGGAGAGGAGCACGTTCCATCAATTACATCAATTACATAGTACTTGTTGCAGTGAGGAACTGCAAAAGGATCTTATGACACTGGGTGCCTGGGCATCTAAATGGCAAATGAGATTTAATGTGGACAAGTGCAAAGTGATGCATGAAGGGAAAAATAATCCAAACTATGCGTACACAATGCTGGGTACTAAGCTAGGAGTTACCACTCAGGAAAAGGGGGGTGGTTGTGGACAATACGATGAAATCCACAGCACAGGGCGCAGCAGTAGTCAAAAAAGCAAACAGAATGTTAGGAATTATTCAGAAGGGGATAGAGAATACAACTGAGGAGGTCATAATCCCTCTATACAAATCAATTGTGCGACTGCACCTCAAATACTGTGTGCAGCTCTGGTCGCCCCATCTCAAAAAAGACATAGCTGAACTAGAAAAGGTACAGAGAAGGGCAACAAAAATGATCAAGGGCATGGAAGGGCTCCCATAGGAGGAGAGGGTTGGTAGCTTGGGGCTCTTCCGCTTCCGGAAAAGAGACGACTGAGAGGAGATATGATAGAGGTCTATAAAATCATGAGTGGTGTGGAACTAATAAACAAGGAGCAGTTATTTACCCTTTCAGCTAGTACTAGAACTAGGGGACACTCCATGAAACTCATGGGTGGCAAGTTTAAAACAAATAAAAGAAAATATTTTTTCACTCAGCGTATAATTGGGTTGCGGAATCTACTACCAGAGGCTGTGGTAAGGGCCAGTACTATAGCTGAGTTTAAAAGAGGTTTGGACAAGTTTCTGGAAGATAGGTCCATTAGCAGCTATTAGCCAGACAGGATTCAGGGAACATGAGGGGAGCTGGGGGAAAACAACAGGGAATGGATCCCCCATTGTGACCTGTTGGGTGCTTCTCCCAAGCCACCGTGATCGGCCGCTGTCCGAGACAGGATGCTGGGCTAGATGGACCATTGGCCTGATCCAGTATGGCACCTCTTATGTTCTTATCTTGTGCGGCGGCTTCACACATATGCGTTGGACTCCAACCTGGCCACTATCATCCATGCTTTCATTACCTCGAGATTAGACTACTGTAACACACTCTACGTGGGGCTGCCCAGGGTGACGGTCCAGAGGCTGCATCTGGTGCAGAATGTGGCAGTTTGTCTCCTTACGGAGATGGGCCGCCACAAGCACATTACACCTGTGCTCCATTCACTGCACTGGCTGCCTGTTGTCTTCCAGGCCCAATTCAAGGTGCTGGCACTTACCTATAAAGTCCTAAACGGCTTGGGCCCTACCTATCTGCAGGACCGCCTCACTCCCCGGGTCCTGGACCGATCCCTGCAGTCATCTGGGGGGGCCTTTCTCAAAGTCCCCCAGGTTTTCCGGGGGAGATGATGGAGAGGGCATTCTCAGTGGCTGTGCCTAGGCTGTACAACTCCCTCCCGGTAGAGACCTGGCTGGCCCCAGACCTCCCCTCTTTTTGACGAACATGCAAAATCTGGCTGTTCCACCAGGTCTTTGGTGGGGGAGATGGGTAAAGGGAGGGGAATAGAGGGTTAGGGTGGGTGGGTTGTTGTGTATGTTTTTATCTTCTTCCTGTCAATATTTGATTTTAATGTTCAAGTTTGTTTTTATATTGTTATTTATTTATTTTTTATATTGTAAACTGCCCCGAGCTGGTTTGGCAGGAGGGGCGGGGTATTAAGCATTTATATAAATAAATATAAATAAATAAATGTTACCTTCCTCTTTGTCTCTATCCTGGATTAAAAGCCTCTTGTGGCAGAGACCTGTTTCTAATCACAACTGTTCAGCAACAGGCACACCGCCTGTTGTAGTATCCCCACTGAAGTAGATGGTGCTACTCACTATAAGTAAAGACAAAATTATATAGCTATTTTGAGAAAGCAAAAAGCCACTAACCTTGTAACTTTGCTTCAATTCCAGCTCTGTCCAAACCAGATGGAAAACCTTTAAGAAAAGGTACATTTAATCTATTTACAACTTTGGCAAAAGACACACAAAATTGATACTTATTTTAAGAAGGCATAAACATATATTCTTTTATTTAATTATATTAATTGATCCAGCAACAAATACAAATGCTGGCATAAATCCCGAGTACTTAGATTAGGTGCTGCATCAGATTCTGAAGAGATGCCACACACCCATGGTAAAAAAAGTAGGCTGGTGGAGTTCCAAGGATACTACAGATTAAAATACATCAATAGTTCTGCACACATTTACAAGCCAGACACACTCAGGCAAGACACAATCCTCTGCCACTGAAGTCAATGTGTTTTGCCATTGACTTCAATGGATGAAGGATTGTGTCATTCACTGTAGCAGCAGACAACCCCATGGAACTATAGAATTTTTGTATGTGCTCCTTATATCCCGCCCCCATATACAGCAGAACTAGGGATGTGCGAACGCAGTTCGGCCGTTCGGTGTGCAGCCTGAACTCTGCCCATTCGGATGGCCAAACCCAACACCCGAAGCCCTGAACAGTTCGGCTGCGTTTGGGTGAGTTCGGCAGTGTTCGGGCAGAAAAAACAGGTCTTGCAGGCCCAGGAAGGGGGGGGGCAGCTTAGGAGCAGACTTCCTGGTGCCAGGGGTGGAGAGGCTTGGACTAGCAGCCAGCCTACCCAATCACCATCCCTCTTTTCCTCAGACCACTGACTTCGCAGTCTGCAATTGGCCACGGGCTAGGCTACACGGAGGCAATGGGGGTTTGTGGTTAGGCGGGTGCAACAAGTAACAAAAGTCATTGTCCTCTCCCCCCTTCCAACTCCTGAGCTAGCCACTGACCCTGTCAGCAGGCGTTTTCAGAAGTCTCCCTCTCCCAGCAGTTTGTGTACCTCCCAATCCATTGCCATCCTCCTCCTATTTCACCCATTTACCTCTGTAGTTTCATTTATTTAGATTAGATAGATTTAGGTGTTATTTTTATTTTTTACCCCTCCCTGTGTTCTTTTCTCCCTACCCTCCATTGAATCCTTCCCTCCTCCCTGTATATATTCCATCCCTGATTCCCGTCCCCTGTTTTTGGATTTATTTAGAGTAGTATTAGATTGATTTAGCTTTCATTTCAGTTTTGTACCCCTCCCGGTGTTGTTTGTTGGGAGCTATCTGTGTCCCCCATGCCCATCCGGGTGGGCGGGCGGGCGGACAGACGGACAGAATGTGTAGTGATTCAGTTTTAACATTTTATAGTGTGTTTGTAGAACTAGGCCTTTGTAATCTTCGTGTGCATTCTTTGGGTGGGAGAAATGGAGAAGGGAAGCAGGAGAGGCTGGTCTGCTGCCCATAAGGTGGGAAATGGGGTATGTGGCAGAGGTGGCAGGGGCCATGCCAGCGGAGTGGCAGCAGGCAGCAGCAGCAGCCTGAACCCATCACCACGCCCCAAACTGCACAGGCCTGATTTTGGCAGTCAGGCTTCAGAGGCTCCCAGCAGTGGCACTAGGGGTGTGGTTCAGTGGCACCTCCTGCTAGCGTCGTCCACTGCCACACAGGGCACTGGAAGGCCTGCAGGAGCAGGTGCGGGTGCTTCGGGGTTCGATGTTCCTCCAGGGCCACCAATGTCCCCAACCCCCATTATTGAGGTAATCCCCAGCAGTCCAGGGCTGGTGGATCCCACCCCAGCTGCTAGAGACAGGGCCCGATCCCCAGGCAATGGCAGCAGGGAAAGGAGCAGCAGTAGTAGCAGCAGCAGCAGCCGCTGCATTAGGGTGAGTGGTCCCAGTACTCCCCTTCACAGGGGGGACATATCTCAGATTGGGGACAGCGAGGCAGACACCAGTCCTGAGGAGGAGTTGTCTGGTGCTGAGGTGATGGCTGTCCCTCCGAGAGCTGTGTCACCACCATGTTCTGCCCCTCCCAGAAGTGCTGTCACCGGTGCGTCACCCGGTGCGGGCCAGAAGACAGGAGGGGGCAAAAATTCCTCCATCTGGGTGCATTTTAAGTTGGTGCAGGTGGATGATCCCAGGGAGGTGCAATGAACTTTGTGCCAGAAGGTGGTGAAGCGTGGGCAGGTGCTCACCAACCTTGGCACAACCGCCATGGCAAGGCACCTGAAGGGATGCCACAGCGCTGTGCTGCTAGGTGGGCAGGAGGGGCAGTAGACGCCAGTGGGTTCCCGACTGCAGCAGCCAGTCGTCCGCCTCCATCAGCGGGCAAGTATCCTGCTCGAACAGCTGCCTCTAGCAGCAGGAGTGGTATTGCCGCTAGGGGGGAGCAGCAGCATCAGTGCACCATGGAGAAGCTGAGGTGGGGGAAGCTGCCAAGTCCATCGGCAGCTGCAGGATGTGGAGGGCGGCGTGGCTTTCAACTGAAAGCCACGCGCATGTTAGGGGGAAATGATAGCGCTGGATGGGCAGCCCTTCTTGGTGGTTGGGGATATGGGGTTTAGGCGCCTGACTGGGTTCCTGGCCCCCCAGTTTAAGCTGCCCTTGTGCACCACCCTGAGTCAGCAGGTGGTGCCAGTCCTGTACCAGGCTTTAAAGGAGTGGGTGAAGGAGCAGCTGGCAAGGGCTGGGGGTGCCACCGTCCACTTCACCACAGACCTGTGGTCAAGTAGGAATGCGCAGCACGCCTATCTGGCAGTGACGGTGCACTGGTGGCAGGACCCAGAGGCAGCATTTGGCAATGGAAGGAGGGGTCCCAAAGCAGGGTATAGGTGGGGCCTGCTTCAGGCAGAAGTAATGGATGGCCCCCACACTGCTCAGAACATCGAGGCAGTCCTGACCACTATGGTGAGGGAGTGGGTCACGCCAGGCGCATCCTTCATCAAGGGGTGCGTGGTGACGGACAATGCAGCCAACATATTGAGGGCAGTCCATGAGGGGGGCTTCACCCAGCATCCCTTGCATCGCACACCCTTCACCTGGTGGTCAGGGACGCTCTGGGTTTGGGGGAGAAGGGGATTGGGGCAGGCACCCTTAGCTCCCTGATCGATCAGGAGAGGAAGCTGGTCGCTTTCTTTAACCAGAGCATGAAGGGCAGTTATTTCCTCCGGGTGAAGCAGGCCGAGCAAGGCTCCCCAGTGCACCAGCTGGTGCAGGATATGTCCACACAGTGGAATTCTGTTCCTGATGCTCAAGCGGCTTCTCAAGCAGAAATCTGCCTTGCATCAGGTTCAACTGGTGATGGACAAGCAGGGCACCTCCAGGGTACGATGGGGTGGAATGGGAGATCCTGACTCACACGGTCTTTGTGCTTAGACCGTTCCTGGCCATGATGGAGACCATCAGCTCCTCCACAGCCACCATCAGCCAGGTGACCCCTCTGGTCCAGAGTCTCCTCAGGAGGCTGGAGGAGATTCTCCAGGGGTGGGATTGTGGCCCTCAGGGCAGGAAGCTGGCGGATGAGGTGGTTGACTTGGCAGCTGAAGGCAGGGCTGAAGGTGCGATTTGATGAGCTCCTGAAGCAGACGGAATAAATTTTGGCAACCATGCTGGACCCCAGGATCAAGGGCAGCGTGGTATGCCAGACCCCACTCTATGGGCACTGGAAGGGTGATCTGGTGAAGAGGGTCTGGCAGGCAGAGTAGGCTCTTGAGAGTGCGCGGCAGCAGCACATCCCTGGGGATGGTGGGAGTGGGAGCAGCCACCCCTTTCAGCCGGTGGGGTCTATCCCTGCCCCCAGCCCTAGCAGTAGCAGCATCAGCATCAGCAGGCTGAGCAGCAGCAGAAGCATCCCTATTGCCAGAAGCAGCTGCTCGTATGTGCAGGGCACTCTGGCAAGCATGGGCTCGTGCACAAAAGGGCAGGCAGAATGGCTGAGGGCAGCGGTGGAGGTGGTGCCAAAGACCAGTTACGTGAGGGAATACGACAGCGCCTCAGCAGCAGCAGTGGAGAGCTACCTGGAGGAGGAGCCATGCATCAAATCCAGCAGAAATCCTTTGGCCTACTGGGCCGGCAAGACCAACGTGTGGCTGGCCCTGTCCAAAGTGGCCAAAGGTCTCTTGTCCTGCCCACCAACGACTGTCCCCAGCGAGCGGGTGTTCTCCATGGTGGGGGACGTTTGCTCGCCGCGTCGCCTGAGACTGGGGGCCAAGTTGGTGGAGCAGTTGCTTTTTATCAAGGTGAACCTTCTGCTGCTGGGATTCCCCAAGCTGCCCCTGGACATAGATTGATGGTGCAGTGGCACATGCCATCCCATGCCAGGGGCAGTCTTGGGACGGGGCTCCTCCTTTACCTGGGCTGCTGCTGCTGAGATGCTGTCCCTCCCTCCCAATGCCTGGCTCCCACCCTGCCTCTCTCTCTCTCTGACTAGACGGCCTCAGCCGGCCTATTTGACTGACCTCATGATGCCGGGTGGCATTGGGAAGCTGTAAGCCTGTCAAACGGCCTCTGGCTAGATGATCTCGGCCCACTTATCTGACTCTCTCTCTCTCTCTCTCTCTCGTGCTGCACAGTCTTTGCCAACCTATCTGAGTGCCCTACCAAGGTCCCAGCCTACCTTCCCTACTGCCTCTCATGCTACGCTGCCTGTCTGCCCGCCCTGGTTGCCAAGCTCGAATCCTACCTCAGCCTGCCTTCCGCTGCTCATGTCACGCTGCTTGTCTGCTGCTGCTGCCGCTGCTGCCTCTGCTGTACCATGGTTTCTGCTACCAGGCAATCCAATGTCTGCCTCTGCTCCACCAATGCCTGGCAGCCTGCAATTCCCGGCCAAGTAGGGGTACCAGGCCAGCCACCAAGCCTTCCCAGCCTCTGCTGCTGCTGCTGGGTCTCAGACGGCCAGCCATGGTGCCACGGGCACCCCCAGGGGCCAAGGGCCAAGACTGCCTGCCCAGGCAACCCAGGGTGCCAAGCCCCAAGCCTTCCCGGTCTCTGCTGCTGCTGCTGTGTCTTCGACGGCCCGCTCTGCCCCCACGGGCACCCCTGGAGTGCCCCAAGCCTCTTCCAAACTTTCCAAACATTCAGGAGGGTCCAAACTCCGCGGAACCGAACCCATGAACCCAAACTAAGTTTTCGGACTGAATGGCGGAACATCCGAACCCCGTTCTGTTTGCACATCCCTAATCAAAATGGTCATTTCACTGCATTCAGAAACTTCTGAACCTATGAAGGAAGGCAAAACTTACTGTATCTACCACCATGGCCTCTAAATGTATAATTATTTTTAAAACCTACTGTAGCAGAGCAAGTTGCCTCAGAGTGTGTGTCCTTTCAGAATCAGGCCCCACACAACTGCTTGCTTCTGGGGAATCAGCTCAGCTGTCCAACATGCAGTCACTCTTTAGGGGATTAGCTCTCACAGTCCTTTATTCTATACACAATCCTATACGAAGTCTCTTAACATCAAGTTCTCAAGCTCAAGCCTCTCAAAGCCCTCTGACTTCCCAAAGTCTCCAAGCCAGGAACACTCTTCTGGCTTCCAACTCACAGTCTCTGTTTTCTGGGACTGGGCCAGACAGTTCCCTGAGATTCCCTCTGGCTCAGACACAATCCTCAGAGCCCACTTGCTGAACTACCACACAGCTCTGTCCTCCTTGCAGGTCTCCCTCACTCTGAGCCTAGCTCAGCTTTATACTTGCTCAGGCTGGCTGGACCATGCCCTTGGCCAGCTGCTCCTGCTTAGGCGCTGTCCTTCCTCTAATCAGCACCTGCAGACTCATCAGCACAGTCCCCAGGCTGGTGCTACTTGCCCTTAAAGAGTCAGTGGCCCACAGGAACTCTGCCCTGTTACAGCAACACCTTAAATTAAGCAACCTAAGGGAGATATCACAACTACTATCTCCTTGTGGTACCCAAACCATTCATAGCAATGAACAAAAGTAGTCAAAAACAACACCATGAACAAAAACATAGATAAAGAAATAAAAGGAACCAAACTGTGTGATAAAAACACAAATAGTGTAGCAAATCATCCCAATTAAAAAGCCAATTACCAGTTTGTTTATTTAGACATACAACTATGATGATATTCCTACCTTATTCCTTTTTCAGTTAAAAAAAACCCAAGTAAAATCTGCTCACTTTATCAGAATATGTAATTTCTTCAGTGTTTGTCCAAACAAAAACCATAATTTATTCTTTGTAAATTGCCAGGTGTTTAAGAGGCAAGAAGACAGTTCTTTCACTTGACTAACTACTAAATAATAGCAGCACTACAAGTTCATTCTGTGTTCCTATTATATAAATCTCATTAGTTAAGCTTAGCACTTTGCCAAATTAAATTTTAAAAATTTGTATTGTTGTTATTTTATTTATTTATTTTTAATTATTTTTACAAATTTATACCCCGCCCCTCCTGCAACGCAGCTCGGGGCGGCTTCCAACAATAAAATACAATAAAATTCATTTAAAACAATCAAATATTAAATATTAAAACAGGGCTAGACAAGTAAAACAAATGGGATGGGGACTAAAATCCTCCCTCCCCACCCTCCCTCCCAAAGGCCTGGCAAACAGCCAGGTCTTACAGTTCCGCCGAAATGTTAAAAGGCTTGGGGCCAGGCGAGCTTCCTCCGGAAGGGAGTTCCACAGCCGCGGTCCCACCACCGAGAATGCCCTCTCCATCGTGGCCCCCCGTTTAACACGGGGGACCTCCAGGAGGGCACCCCCNAACGACTGTCCCCAGCGAGCGGGTGTTCTCCATGGTGGGGGACGTTTGCTCGCCGCGTCGCCTGAGACTGGGGGCCAAGTTGGTGGAGCAGTTGCTTTTTATCAAGGTGAACCTTCTGCTGCTGGGATTCCCCAAGCTGCCCCTGGACATAGATTGATGGTGCAGTGGCACATGCCATCCCATGCCAGGGGCAGTCTTGGGACGGGGCTCCTCCTTTACCTGGGCTGCTGCTGCTGAGATGCTGTCCCTCCCTCCCAATGCCTGGCTCCCACCCTGCCTCTCTCTCTCTCTGACTAGACGGCCTCAGCCGGCCTATTTGACTGACCTCATGATGCCGGGTGGCATTGGGAAGCTGTAAGCCTGTCAAACGGCCTCTGGCTAGATGATCTCGGCCCACTTATCTGACTCTCTCTCTCTCTCTCTCTCTCGTGCTGCACAGTCTTTGCCAACCTATCTGAGTGCCCTACCAAGGTCCCAGCCTACCTTCCCTACTGCCTCTCATGCTACGCTGCCTGTCTGCCCGCCCTGGTTGCCAAGCTCGAATCCTACCTCAGCCTGCCTTCCGCTGCTCATGTCACGCTGCTTGTCTGCTGCTGCTGCCGCTGCTGCCTCTGCTGTACCATGGTTTCTGCTACCAGGCAATCCAATGTCTGCCTCTGCTCCACCAATGCCTGGCAGCCTGCAATTCCCGGCCAAGTAGGGGTACCAGGCCAGCCACCAAGCCTTCCCAGCCTCTGCTGCTGCTGCTGGGTCTCAGACGGCCAGCCATGGTGCCACGGGCACCCCCAGGGGCCAAGGGCCAAGACTGCCTGCCCAGGCAACCCAGGGTGCCAAGCCCCAAGCCTTCCCGGTCTCTGCTGCTGCTGCTGTGTCTTCGACGGCCCGCTCTGCCCCCACGGGCACCCCTGGAGTGCCCCAAGCCTCTTCCAAACTTTCCAAACATTCAGGAGGGTCCAAACTCCGCGGAACCGAACCCATGAACCCAAACTAAGTTTTCGGACTGAATGGCGGAACATCCGAACCCCGTTCTGTTTGCACATCCCTAATCAAAATGGTCATTTCACTGCATTCAGAAACTTCTGAACCTATGAAGGAAGGCAAAACTTACTGTATCTACCACCATGGCCTCTAAATGTATAATTATTTTTAAAACCTACTGTAGCAGAGCAAGTTGCCTCAGAGTGTGTGTCCTTTCAGAATCAGGCCCCACACAACTGCTTGCTTCTGGGGAATCAGCTCAGCTGTCCAACATGCAGTCACTCTTTAGGGGATTAGCTCTCACAGTCCTTTATTCTATACACAATCCTATACGAAGTCTCTTAACATCAAGTTCTCAAGCTCAAGCCTCTCAAAGCCCTCTGACTTCCCAAAGTCTCCAAGCCAGGAACACTCTTCTGGCTTCCAACTCACAGTCTCTGTTTTCTGGGACT
The DNA here is from genome assembly GCA_003113815.1 of Sphenodon punctatus. Lineage (NCBI taxonomy): Eukaryota > Metazoa > Chordata > Lepidosauria > Sphenodontia > Sphenodontidae > Sphenodon > Sphenodon punctatus. Next base: position 4,183,501 of record QEPC01003743.1, on the reverse strand, counting down.
GGGCCAGACAGTTCCCTGAGATTCCCTCTGGCTCAGACACAATCCTAAGAGCCCACTTGCTGAACTACCACACAGCTCTGTCCTCCTTGCAGGTCTCCCTCACTCTGAGCCTAGCTCAGCTTTATACTTGCTCAGGCTGGCTGGACCATGCCCTTGGCCAGCTGCTCCTGCTTAGGCGCTGTCCTTCCTCTAATCAGCACCTGCAGACTCATCAGCACAGTCCCCAGGCTGGTGCTACTTGCCCTTAAAGAGTCAGTGGCCCACAGGAACTCTGCCCTGTTACAGCAACACCTTAAATTAAGAAACCTAAGGGAGATATCACAACTACTATCTCCTTGTGGTACCCAAACCATTCATAGCAATGAACAAAAGTAGTCAAAAACAACACCATGAACAAAAACATAGATAAAGAAATAAAAGGAACCAAACTGTGTGATAAAAACACAAATAGTGTAGCAAATCATCCCAATTAAAAAGCCAATTACCAGTTTGTTTATTTAGACATACAACTATGATGATATTCCTACCTTATTCCTTTTTCAGTTAAAAAAAACCCAAGTAAAATCTGCTCACTTTATCAGAATATGTAATTTCTTCAGTGTTTGTCCAAACAAAAACCATAATTTATTCTTTGTAAATTGCCAGGTGTTTAAGAGGCAAGAAGACAGTTCTTTCACTTGACTAACTACTAAATAATAGCAGCACTACAAGTTCATTCTGTGTTCCTATTATATAAATCTCATTAGTTAAGCTTAGCACTTTGCCAAATTAAATTTTAAAAATTTGTATTGTTGTTATTTTATTTATTTATTTTTAATTATTTTTACAAATTTATACCCCGCCCCTCCTGCAACGCAGCTCGGGGCGGCTTCCAACAATAAAATACAATAAAATTCATTTAAAACAATCAAATATTAAATATTAAAACAGGGCTAGACAAGTAAAACAAATGGGATGGGGACTAAAATCCTCCCTCCC
>QEPC01003743.1:4153862-4166125 GCA_003113815.1 Sphenodon punctatus | reverse complement strand
CAGCCATAATAATCTCAGAACCATATTTGCAGATTTATTTTCCAAGATAGAATAGATATTGCTTTACATCCTAAATTCCTACCTAAGATAGTATAAGTAAGACAGTTGTGAGAACGTGGCCCTTTTTACATGGACCTCTCCCATCCTGAACACGCAGATTTCTGTGTGTTCATGGGTGGGGGAGCCCCGTGTGAACGATGCGGTGCACGCATCCATGGTGAGTGAGGGTGCATGCATGCCTGCCTAACACGCATTCCCACACACCTCCCCCCTCGTCCCCACACACACACCCACTCGTCCCCATGCACGAAGCAACTGGGGGAAATTGCAGTTACTCCCTGGGTGTGGATGAGTGGGAGGTGAGTGGGGATGCACGTGCAGCCGTGTGCATGCCCCGTCCATGCACTGGCACACCCATGGGTCCCACCCCACCTGGTGGAGCCATGTAAAAATAGCATGTGAGGAGCCACTTGAAGAAGAACAGAAGGTTGCTACCTTGTAAACAAGGTTCTTTGAGATGGCTCCGAACATTGTCACAACACCCACCCTTCCAGATCGCATGGAATTTTTTTCTTATATTTCTAGAACGGGTTGAAAGGAACTGTCATTCTGAGGGGGAGAGTCAGTGCTTTTTATACCAGAGGATTTATTATTTGAATAGGGTGAGCATGCACAACCCAGTTGTGAGAACGTTGGGAGCCATCTCGAAAAACCTTCTTTACAAGGTAACAACCTTCTGATCAGCACATGGGGAGGAGCCAAACAGCCTTATCTCCCAGTCCGATCAGTGTCCCTGTGTCCTCCTGCTGCTGCTGAAGCAGGTGAGGGATGGGGACAGGAGCCAGCGAGGGGAGGCAGAACAACTTATTGGAGGAGAAGCTGGCTGCAGCCTGCCGCCCAGCCATGCAACTGCGGGGCCTCAGCTAGCTGCGGCTCTGCCGGCTCCGGCCGCAGCAAGCTGTGCTGACTCCGCTTTCCCATTTATAATGGAGAGTGGTTGTGCATTTAAGTTTCAGGCAGCAAAGTTGCCTGAAAATTCAGACAACCCCTTTGGGAAACCTTGAAAATAGGCTGGCCTCGAATGTAGAGGGGAAAGACCCATCAAACCCACAAGGTATGGGAAGTATAGAGGACTTAACTATACGTTGTCTTTAGGATGATTCAATTAGACCAGGAGAAATGAATAGGAAACCTTTTTTTGACTCCTTGTCGATATTAGAGCAGAATCAAGTGATGCAAGCCCTAAAAAGGGCACAAGAAAAGCTAGAAATCAAGCAACTTGATTATAAAGCTCCAGGACTCCAGGTAAACCATAAGGCTCAGGCCTTAAAATCAACTATAGTAGATTTAACTGAAAGATACCTGGCGCCTGAAGAAGAGGGAGTTCGCTTAGAAGGGTGGGATAGATGACAATGTGAAAATATTAGGAGGGAGGAATTGCTTGAGACTGTACATAAAACAAAGGAAATTGGTGCAAGTAGGTATGATGACCTAATAGTCACCGAAGAAAATGTAATAATGCAGAAACCAGAGATAGCAAACTTGATATTATGACATAAATCTCAGCAAGGGGGGGAAACTGCAATTAAACAAACAAATATAGCCACTTAGAATGTGGCAGGATGGAGGGTAAGAGTGCAGGAAATTAAAATGATGTCAACTAGGGATGTGCAAACAGAACCGAGTTCAGAAATTCGGTTAGGTTCAAAAATCGAGTTTGGTTCAAAAGTTTGGTTCGGTCGACCAAACTATTCGAGTTCGGTCGAATTCCGAACTTCCGAACCAAGTTCGTACATTCAAAACTGGTTTTTTTGGCCTTCCGAACTGGTTCAGAATTGACCGAACAGTTCGGTTGCATTTGAGTTGAGTTCGAAAGTTCAGTTCGGTCAACTGAACTATTAGAGTTTGGTACGAACTTCCGAACCGCGTTCGCAGATTCCTAATGTCAACCAATTTACATATTGTATGTGTATGAGAAACTTGGGTAATAAAAGAGGAGGATATTTTTCTCCCAGGGTACAAATCTTGGGTAGTACTGGCAAAAAAGAAAGAACAAAGACCGTTTTTACACGGACGGCGCAGCAGTGCCGATGGGTGTGGATGGGTGGGTGAGCACACCCAGCAAACACCCGGCGGCCCCGAGCAGGGAGACATTGACATGGACAGCACCACAGGGGGTCGTGGGAAGGAAAGAGGAGGGACCGGGAAACACCCAGCAGCCAAACACCTATCCCGGGAAGCACCCAGCAAACACCCATGCAAATACACAGAAAGCCGGGACCAGCGGGGAAGCCCCACCTGGCACGGTGATGGCACAACATGGCCGACCGATGGCAAACGAAGCCGCGCAACGTTGCCCCGCCCCCGAGCCGCCAGGACCCGCACGGGCAGGGCGGGAGGGAGATGGGATGACAGATGCTACAAAGGAGCCATCTCCACACAGCCCCGGCACAGAGCCTGGACAGCCTGGCACCAGCCCACCCCTACAGCAAAGCGGCACACACACAGCAGGCAACAGAAGCACACAGGAATGGGCCCACAGAGGGTAAGAGGGGAGAAGGTACCCACACAACACAGGCAACCCCCCAACACCCCCACAGAGGCACCGGCACAAGGGGAGAGGTCAAAGCAAAGCACAACACGGACACACCGGGAAGGAACACAAACGCCTTTAATGAAAGGGGGAACCAGCAACAGGGGGCAACAACAACAGGGCAGGGAGGGGGACAGGGAGCAGAAGGGGGGGCAGCACCAGCAGCGGCAGGCCCGGGACAACACCTGGTCAATAGGGCCAGCGACCCCATGTCTGGCGCCGGCACTCGGCCTGCGCGTGGTCCAGTTGGTGCAGCCGCTCCAGGACGTGCAGGAGGAGCTCCAACAACTCCCCCTGCTCCTGGGTCCGCTCCACAATCCTGGCTTGCACTGAATGGGACAGAGGGAGAGGTGACAGCTATCGGAGCCGGGCCCAGCAGCCAAGGAAGGAATAGACACACACACACACACACACACACACACACACCAGAGGGACACAGGCACAGGGCAAACAGGCAGCACACTCACGGATGCCATCGAACAGCTGGCCTGCCGCCCGCATGTCCCACGCCATCTGCTCCAGCTGCTGCACCATTGCGCCTATGCGCAAGATCACAAGCAGCATGACAACAGTAGCTGCAGGAGAGAAGGGACAGGACACTGGGGAACACCTGCACCAACGGGCCCTGGGAGGGCCAGGGGCAGCAACAGCACCAGGGGCACACCTCACATGCTGACAGCCACCACCTGGAGGAGCACCCAGACCCCTGCACGAAGGGGGATCGGTTGGGCCAATGGCCGGGGCCAGCACAACCCCTACTCACGCTTAGCCGCTCACCGCCCATGGTGCTGCCGCCCATCCATCACCACCACCACATACGGACGGCAGTGCACAGCCCGATCGGAGGCATGGGGGGGGCAGGCAATGCCCCATCCAGGGCACCAGGGTGGCTGCGACCGGGTGGCGGTAAGGGGCGCTCATGGATGGTCTGATGAGTGCTCCCGGGGCGGCAACCACAGCGCTAGACCCTCCCAGGTGAACAGGCCCCTTCGGAAGTCTCGGGAGCGCATATGAGCATCCACCAGAAAGCAGGGAAGAAGCAGATCCTCTCCGGTGGCTGCAGCCCACACATCTGGAAGGTCCCTCACTGATCAAAGGGCAGCGAGCTCTGCAGCGGAAGGGTCCCTGTTCTGGAGGTTCCGAAGCGGGCCACCAACCTTGGGGGACAGCAAGCACAGGTCCCACAGGAGGGGTCCCAAGTCCGAGGGTGCATGCAGGAGGCTGCCGGTGTACAGGGTAGCAACAGGGGGACCCCCAGATAGCAAAGCGAGGCCAAACTCGGGTAGGTCCGTCAGCAGGCGAGCTGCCATTAACTCCGCAGCGGTCCACGGCACAACAACGGCAGCTGGGTGCCCCCAAGGAGGCTGCCACAGGGGGGTGAAGCCGAGCTCAAGGGAACGGCCCCAGCATGCTGGGGCACCGACCTGGTGACCCATCATCCACATGTACCGTGACAGGAGCCGGAAGCCATCCTCCACCAACAGCTGCATGTCAGGGCTCAGCCAGAGGGCCACCAACAGCATGTCCGCACAGGGTGGCCACCCCTCCCGTACATCCCTGGCTGAGGGCCCCCAGAACGACCGGCCATGGCAGGGGTGGGGCCCGCTCTGGTGAAGCAACAGGCAGGAGACAGAGGGCTGCTGCGACTGGGACGAGCATGTAACGAGTGGCTACCCTTGCCCACAGGTGGCCTTGCATGCCAGAGATAGGCCGGGCCACTGGGGACGAGGAGCCGCAACCCACACACAGGACAGAAGGGATGCAGCACAGGTGCTGAGAGATGAGGGAGCCCATGGCTGGGCACGGCACCAGGCCAAGGAGCTGAGCCAGCCATTGTATCCACACCATGCACAGCTGCAGCAAGCAAAGGTGGACCCTGGCAGGGGGGACTGTAGTGTGGGTGCGGAGGCAGGGATACCCTGGGGTGCGCGCGGTCCCATCCCCCCGGCAAGCATGCGGCCGGCGCACTCGCTGGGATAAGCAGCCAGACCCGGCACCCAGTGGCAGCCCCAGCACACACCCAGTGCAGGACCAATTGGTGCCCTGCCCCCACCGGGCTACACAGTACATAAGGAACCTGCTGCGGGCGGTTGGGCTGTAGCACAGGGTCGAGCAGCACTCAGAGAATGGTGACACCGGGATGGGTGGATACAAAGAAGCTTCTGCGATACCAGGGGAGAGTGGGCCGTGGGCACAAGCCACACAGCGGAGCATGCTGCGGCCATGGCACATGCCAGTGGAGGGTGGCTGGGAGTGGGGAGCTGCAGAACCATGCTGCCGGGGGACAAGTACCCACAGCCCAGGGACGTGCTGCTGCACCTCCTAGGTGCAGCCCTCCTGCTGCTGCGCATGCTGCTACAGCAGATAGCCCTGATCCACCTGCCGGGTTGATGGTCTGTCCTCCTGGGGGCACCATGGCGGAGGGCAGCAAATCTCAGGAGGGCATCGATCGTGTGATGGGCGAGGCAGGCAGTTGTCCGACGCTGTGCCCTGTTGGGCTCCGCAGTGTTCCAGCAAGGCCAGCTCGTCCTAGCCCGACGGACCCTGAACATATATGCCTGCTGTGTGACCCTACCAACCCTGCGACGGCACTGGTCACGCTCCCACACCGACTGGTGGGAGAACATGTTGGCCACCTGGACGGACGGGGAATGGTCAGACCACTTCCGGATGCCCCGCTCCCTCCTGACCTGCTTGGGGGAGCTCCTCAACCCCCCCACCTCCGGAGGCAGGAGACAAACACGTGCATCCTGCTGCCACCAGGGATGCGCGTGGCCATGGCGGTGTGGCAGCTGGCCACCCCCAATTCCTGTAGGAGCGTGGGGGAGCAGTTTGGGGTGGGCACCGCCACCGTGAACAGGGCCCTCCATGATGTGTGTGACCTGTTCATGGAACTTCTCTTGGAGCGGGTCATCCAGCTCCATAACCCCGAGGCGGTGATGTGTGGGTTCGAGGAAATGGGGTTCCCTCATTGCATCGGGGCCATTGACAGCACCCACATCCTCATCATATGCCCCCCTCATGCCAAGATCGACTACATGAACCGAAAACAGGCCTTCTCCATCCATCTGCAGGTCACAGTGGATCATAGGGGCCTGTTTATAGATGTGTACACAGGCCAGTTGGGGTGGAGCCACGACGCGCGTATCCTACGTGCCTCCCCCTTCTATGCATGCATGTTCGACGGGGAGATCGCCCCCAACCTGTACCGATAGAGGGGACCCCACCTACCCACTCAGCCCGTGGCTCATGCGGGCCTACCCAGTGGTGCGTAACCCTGAACACAGCCTGTTCAATGAGTGCCTGTCATCCGCACGCAGCGTGGTGGAGCAGGCCTTCGGGCTCCTGAAGACGTGCTGGCACCTCCTGATGAACAGGAGTCAATTCGACCTGGACGACACAACCATCCTTGTCCTGGCAGTGTGTATCCTGCATAATGTATGCAAGACAAGAGGCACTGCCCTGGACAACCCACCACTGATGCACAGGGCCAGCCCCGTGCCCCTCTACCAACATGCCCAGGGAGGGGCTTTCCGGCGCATCTCAGAGGAGAACAGAGACGCCATCTGCTGCAGCATTGTTGCCCAGGCAGCCAATGCCAGGCAGCACCCGACCCACACCCATGTCCATAGTACCCTTTACCTGAAATCATGCCCGTTCCATGTGTGGACTAGGCGGTCCCGGGACTGGGTCCCATGGGTTGTCTAGGTGCATGCGCCCTCCACTCGCTGTCAGTTGCGGGGTGCTCGGGCCTCGCAATGCTGTGCCTGCCGACACTTGCTGGCTCACCTGTGCAGGTTCAGTGTACACCTGTTCCCGCCACCTCAACTGCATGAGGCCTCACTGGGCTGGCCCCTGGCCCCGTCGGCTGGGCATGCACTGTACAGTGCCCCCACCCTGCCGGTACCCCCCTGCAAGCCTCACGCCCCTCCCCTCCCACCACCCCCGGCCATCCATCCTGGGACAAAGGAAGCAACGGCAAAGTATAGGAACAACATATTTATTGGAGGAGGAACTGTACAATGGAAGGGGTGTGTGTTAATGTCTGGGGTGCCCTCTCCCCTCTTGGCCACACCACCAGGGTTCGCAGGCCGGTGTGCCCTAGCTGCAGCCGACCGCAGCACGCGCCAGCTGGAGAGGCCAGCCTCCCTGTCATCCACTGGCCACTCCACACCAGCCTCCACTGAAGGTCCCTGTGTGGACAAGCAAGAATGGGGTAAGCGATCCTCGTGTGTACGTATCTCTTTCCCATGTTGGGGCCCGGGCCACTGGATGCCCCGTGGTCATCCAGGGAGCGTCCCACTCATCACACGAGCATAACACTTGCTGTAGGGCAATCCTTGTTGGTGCGAGCCCCTGGACGGCCCACCCATGGTATTATCGCCCATGCCCATTCCAGTACAGCATCACAGAGCTGGTATACTTGCCTCAGGCAATGGCCGTTGCTTCCCATCTTGTGTAGTATGCGTGCTTGGTGTGGGTTTATACTGTGTTCCCTGCCTTGCACAGGTCCCCTACTTCCCAGTGCGCCACCCCCCCCCGGTGTTGTGCCCCACCCCCACGGGCCTGGGTTGCTGCGGCCTTACCGGAGGGGGTGGAGCAGCTACCATGGGTGATTGGTTGTCCTGGGGTGCACAGTTCTGGGGTGGGGGGCGTCGCTTCCCAGTGGAGGGGGCGGGGTGGCAGCAGGGGCAGGACTACGTGGGGGGCCATCATGGCAGCCAGGATCTCCCGGTCCCTTTCCCCCTCCCCTCTGAGGAGCTCCCTGGTGAGTGCTAGCTCCTGGGAGTGCACCGCGGCTAACTTGCGTTTCCTCCAGCAGCTCCCTGCCGAGGTCCTCCCTCCGGCGCCGGTTCCTGGCCCGCATCTCCCAGTTCCAGGCCCGAATCTCCCGGTTCAGCTCCACGCTGCCGGCAGCTGCACCCCTCGCGTGAGCGGGCGCCTGGTCTGTGAATGGGAGGTTGGACAAAATGTTAGTGCTTCCGGCCTGTGTGCCCCACTGCCCACTACTGCATGGCCCGGGGTGCCTGGTGGGGCGGCTCCCATAGTGTGGTAGCTCCCCTCAGCCCTCCCGTGGGGTCCCCCTGCCCTGCCCTCTCGTGGGATGGCCACCAGGCAGCTGATCGCCACGGGTGGGGCCCATGACGGTCAGGTGTGCCATGGGGGCCGTTGTGGGCCCAACGGCCCCTCCCACCTTCCCCCCCATTGGGCACAGCTGGTTGTGGTTGCACACCCACTGTTGCCCCCCCGTACCTCTGCCTCCGGCCTCCCTGGGCAGTGTGCCCTGCCGTGGAGGGTCGCCCACCCGGTGGTGGTGAAGCTTCTGGGCCCGCCTTGTCCTCCTCCTTTGCAACCTCCACCTCGTGCTGCAATGGGAAGGGGTGCCATTAGTGTTTGCCAACCCCCGGCCCCGGTCGATGCACCTCCGTCCGGGCCATCCCCCCCCCCGGCCCCGCTGGGGCAATCATACCTGGATCCGGTTCCTCCGCTTCCTGGGGGCTGTCCCAGGTCTCTGCTTGCTCTGCGTGTGCCCCGTCCCTGTGGCCGGTGGGTGTTGGGGGGGGCGCGCTGATTGTGGTGGTCTGGCGCTCGGATCTCCGGGGCGCCTCCTCCCCATGGGACGGGGCTGTCCCCTCCCGCTTCCTGGGCAGTCTCACCAAGGGCACCTCCCCCCACCTCTGCTCTGTGGGGTCTGTCAGGGGGGGTTGCGTGGTGGCCCTGCATCTGCCCCAGCGAAGACGCTGCCGTGTGCCTGGGAGGCCATGATGTCCCCCGTCCATGTAGAGGAACTTGTCCAGCTCCTCCTGGAATTCGGATGTGCGCATGGCCCGGACGGACTTGAGATTGTTGTCCTTGATATGTTTATATCCAGACCTCAAGTCCTTTGCCTGCTGCATGCACTGGGTGACATCCTGACGCTTGGGTGTTGAACACCCATCTCCACCCACGGAGAATGCCGGCTCCCTTGCGGCTGCTCCGTGGGTGTTGGCGGGGGTGTCGGGCATGCGCCCCCACCCACTTGTGGACGTTTACACGGACGCTCTCCCACCCATCCAATGGGTGTTTCCGGGTGTTCGTGGGTGGGTGGCATCTGTGTAAAAGTGGCCTAAATGGGAGACCAGCAGGGGGGAATTGCTATTTTAGTAACAACACAACTAAAATTAGAAAGTCATCTAATATTAGATCTCCCTGAAAATGTCTTAGCAATTTGTCTAAAATTGAAAGAAAATCCAGTGTTGATTATATTTAATTTGCATCTTTTCCCTTCTCTTGGAATTTATGAAAGACTGGGTTTTTGGGAAGCTATGGAAGAACTTATAGATAGGTTAGAAGATAAATATCCTAGGACACCAATGGTAATGCTGGGAGATTTTAATGCTCGTATTGGCAGTGACAATGATGAGATTGCACAAGTAACAAGTATCGAACCTGAAGATCCTTTTTTGGCTTTATGTTGAATTTCTAGAGATAAAATATTAAATGCAAAGGGAGTTCAGATGTTAAAAACTTTGTATACAGTTAACTGGATTATTTTAAATGGAAGGGGCCACTGGACCCGTGGGGAGATATGACCCTTTTTTCCCCCAGATAGGCTAAGTGTAATAGATTATATTTGTGTTCCTACAAATTACTATGGAAAGTTTAAAAATTTTAGAGTAGCATCAGTGGGAGCAAGTGACCACCAGGCCCTCACTATTGAATTTCACATTGACTCAGAGCAGGTGCTGTTTTATGATATTGATCACTCTGTAGTAAATTATGCATCTGTTACTGAGAATATAAAAAAATGGGATCCAAAATTGGCAGTGGATAGCCATGACTTTTTTTGAGAGTGATGATATGATTCAGATACAAGATTTTTTTCTCAAGAACAGACATTTTAGAATTAGATGTCTCTAGCTATTATCAGTCTACAGTTCAATATATCAAGGAAGCATTACTCCAAAAGGACATTGTAAGGAAAAGAAAGTGGGAACCGACGTGGTTCAACCAAGGGTGAAAACAGACATGACGCTAACCACCCTTTAACCACCCTCGGTGGTCATTTATGCATGTTTCAGGGCTGCATAGGGCACCAATACAGCCCTACAACATGCATAAATAACCACCAAGGGTGGTTATAAGGGTGGTTAGCGTCATGTCTGTTTTCACCTCAAGAATGTACACAAAGGAAAACAACATTAAATAAGGCGATTAGGTCAGTAAAGAAATAGCATACCCCCCAAGCAGTTGAGAATCTATTGGAAATTAAACATTTATAGAGAGCTTTAATAAGATCAAAAAAGCAAGCTTATCAATATTCCCTATGGATTAGTCTGGAGGAGAAAGTTAGGAAAAATGACAGTAATACATTTTGGACCATTGTTAGAAAAGGCCATTATGTGGATAACTGCAGGCTGGACACTGGTATACTGGGACAAACCTGGCAAAATCATTTTGCAGAAATTTTTAAGCTAAGAGAAAATGAAATCCCTGAAGACAGGAAATTGGATTTGTTGACACTCCCAGTGTGGGAGCTGATAACTGGAGAAATGATTAGGGATCTCATCGTACAATTATCTGCAGGGAAAGCTCCTGGCGAAGATGGGATCCTGGATGAAATTTTGAAGGAATATATGGATTGGTGGGTACCAATATTAATGCAATTGTTCAACCATATTAATTTTTTTGGTTTAATCCCTACAAATTGGAATCTTAGTATCGTTGTCCCTATCCATAAGAAGGGAGATAAAGGATTACCATCCAATTACAGACCAATAAGTTTAATTAATATCATAGTCAAACTATATGCAAAAACTCTCTTGAAAAGGTTAGAGGATTGGGCACAGAGAACACAATTATTTTATGAAGAACAGGCGGGTTTTCAGGCAAATTACTCCACAATAGACCATTGCTTTACTCTTTCCTTTTTGATAGACAAATATGTCCACACACGGAAAAGTAAACTGTACACTGCCTTTATAGATTTGAAGGCGGCTTTTGACATGGTCAATAGGAAGCTATTGTGGGATAAATTAGGAAAGATGAATATTGATAAAAGACTCCTGATCCTGGTGCAGAGATTCTATCAAAAGACTCAAATAAAAGTAAGGATATCCTCGGCTGGGGATTATGAGACAATGAGGAGAGTAAAGCAGGGTTGCGTACTGGCACCTTTTTTATTTAATTTTTTTATAAATGACATAGTTCCAAATTTACAGGAAAGAGACTTTCACCCAGCTTTTATAAAGCAGAGACAGATAGGAATTCTTGTTTATGAGGAATTCTTGTTTATGCTGATATGGTTTTAGTGTCAACTTCCAAAATTGGTTTGCGTAGATTACTTACTATTTTGGGGAAGTATTGCCAAAGGAATAAGCTACAAATTAATTATGATAAATCAAAAATTATGTTGTTTGCTAAACACTGGAAGAAAAAGCACTGGTTTACTGATACATATCCACTTGAGCAAGTAAAGTCATATAGATATCTGGGACTATTGTATAACACCAACAGTACCTGGCAAAACCACATTGATTCTTTAAAGCTGGAGTTGGAAAGTACTACTACAGGGGTGATTAAGTTTTGGAGAATGAATGAGGGACGATTGTATAGACCAGCAATAAGTACTCTGAGTCAAAAATTATACCGCAGGCATTATGGTGCTGAAATTTGGGGAACTGTAATGAAAAGCAAGCTTGAGCCCATGCAAAATAGGCTGTTGAGAACAATTCTTGGTGTCCCATTGGGAACACCTGCATGTTTATTAAGAACGGAAAGCGGGACACTCACTGTTGAACCACAAGTCCAAGTTAGATCGATAATGTATTGGAAACGAATAATACAAATGACAGAAGAGAGATTGCTGAAGTTATGCTGGCTCAAAATGAAGACCTCAGACCATAAGTACAAATGGGAAGTTAAGTTGGGAGCACTCACAGATGAGATAGGTCTCTCCTCTCCCTTTTTTACTTGGCCTCCCAGTAGACCAGACCAAGAAGTTGTGTAAACAATGTCTGGATGATATTTACAGGCAAAAAGATCTAGAGGTTATCAGGACAAGTAAAGTGGCACCCTGGTATAGATTTATAAAAGAACATCATCTGCAAGAATATTACCGGAACCGTGACAAATTACACGCAAAGGAGAGCTTTCACTCTCCTAAGATTCCAACTTCTGCCTACAGCGGTTTTAGGCAGCAGATATGCTAAGATCCCTCATGAATTGAAATTCTGTCCATGTGGGGCCATGGTACCTGAGGATCTACCCCATTACTTATTTTATTGCCCGTTGCTGTCCAAAGTAAGAACACAGTATCTACAACCATTATTACAAACTAGTGCAGGTTGGGACGTGCATATGAAAATAATATATTTGTTAGCAAATCCTGAGGAAAGACTTCTTATTATCCTACCTCTCTGCCCTAATCTCTGTCTGAACCTCTGGTCGTGCACTCCGCTCCTCTTCCATACCCTCCCTCACCCTCCCACACCTTCCCTGCTCCCCCAACCGCCTTCATCCCCTTTCTCTCACTGCCCCGCATGCCTGGAACTCCCTCCCTGCCCTTGTCTGCCTTGCCCCCACCCTCCACACCTTCAAGTCCCTCCTCAAAACCCACCTCTTCCGCTCCGCCCTTCCTAACTCCTGCTAATCATCCCCACCCAGGATTATCCCCCACCTGTTATCTGCA
>QEPC01003743.1:4129676-4146103 GCA_003113815.1 Sphenodon punctatus | reverse complement strand
GTCAATACCCGCAAGGGGTCAATTTGAACCATGCTTCCCGGGCTAGCCGGGGGAATGTCCCGGGAAGCGTGGTCAAAAAGATCCCCAGCGGGGACCAAAAAAAAGTAACGTCTGGCCGGTTGCCACGGCCCGGGATCCCCAGCGGGATCCCGGGCCATGGCGCTACTGGCCCGACGCGACGGCCGCAGTGGCCCCGCCGCCCGCCCATCTCCCTGGAGGGCGGGCGGCGGGGTGCGTGGAGGGGGAAGGGCCCCGCGGCCCCGCCCCCTCCCACATTCTCCGCAGGGATCTCCCCGGCACGTCTGCTATGGCGTTACGGGGTGATCCCGGGGGGGAATGATTTCGGTGATTTCGGTTTGGGGTCAGGGCCCCGTAACGTCTGAAATCACCCTTAGTCTCCACATTGGAAATCTGTGGACAACAGGGGGAGACAAAATCCTAGCTGCCTTAAGGAATTTTCTGATACGGGGATTGTCGGAGATCCTAGACCCTCTGACTACCTCCAGAGTCATCCATCTGCCTAGACAGCGTATTTGGTTTGAGCCCCTTGTGAGGGTAAGGCTCCTTTAAGAGAGGACTGGAAGAGCAACCATAGAGATAAAAGAAGAAGGGGTGGGGGCCAGAGAGAGAGAAGGAGGCAAGCACAAGGGGCAGTCATGTTGGGAGGATAAGGAGCTCCTATAATGGAGTTGGTGTAATACAGTTATAATAAAGTATTACTTGTTAGTATACTACTGTCTCCAGACACGTGATTTACAGAGAACAGCACACCCCTTTTCTCCCAGGGATCCTCCTGGCCGTCCAGTCAGAACAGTAGGGTAGATCCCGCCAGCTACCAGTAGGAGGCAGTCAAACCAACTTTTGAAGAGCATGCTCAGAGGAATCTAACCTCAGCTCTCCAGTGTTTTGTCTGCCTTCTATGAAGTAGGAGCAGTGCGCTGTCAGAAATTGGACAGCGAGGAAAGAATAATTTTTGAATAAGACTCCAGGTGCCAGGGGGAGAGGAATTCTCCTCCCTGTTCACCCCCCTCCTTGGAAGGGGTCAGGAGCAGTTCCGGACCCCCCCTTCCCCACTGGTGTAGGGGGGACCGAAGGGCGGGCCCAGCAGTTGATCCCTTGGGGAGACTGTCTAGGGAGCTGGAGCTCACTTCCCGCCAAAGGAAAGAGGCAAGCAGTAGGACCCTGCAGAGGCCAAGGGGAGCTCAGGAGAAACCACGGCTGCAACCCGGGTTTTCTACCAAAGCCTCTTCCTCAACAAAGACAACCAAGCCGCAGGGATCGTCCCGGCTCTAACAAGGGCGAGCCTAAGCAGAACTGAGCCACCTGCATGGGCTAACAGGAGCGGTGCCTCGCCAAAAGCCAGTCCAGTCCTCCAGGAGCCAACGGGACGCCGCTGGACCAGAGAGGGATATCTGAGGTCAGATGGGGGCGACTCCCCTGGGCTAAAGCCATCAGGACCGCGGGGGTCCCGTGGGTCACGGCCCTCCCTCCCCCCCATCCCCCAGACAGGCAGAGTGCCCCCCGCTTCAACTGCCCAGCCCCCCCCCACGCGCCAGCACACAGGCGGGAGGCCACAGCTAGGCCTTCTCTGACCGCCTCAGCCTACCCCCTCCCTGCACGCCATCGCCCTGGTGGGAAAACACGACCAGGCCTTCACAGCCACCTCAGCCCAGAAAGCTCAAGGGGACCAGAATGTCCACCTGCAGCAAGGCAGCAGTGGCAAGATCAAAGGACCAAGAGTCCACAAGATCAAGGAGTCCTCCCCAGACACCTCAGCAGGTCCAGACCCCACATCAGGATCAGGCCCCACAGCAGGCGCAGGATCCCCATATGGAGGTCCTGCTACAGATCCTGTCGGAACTGGAGCAAAAAAGATCCCCAGGGGAGCTAGTAATTTCGAGGGGTCTTCTAAGGGAGCAGGCAAAGGCAAGCAACCCAAGACAGCCCGTAAGACATCTAGCCTGCTGGATTCACCAGTGGGTTCTGGTTCTGAACAAGAGGATATGTTGTCTTTTCAGTCTTCAGGGGAGATGAGAGCGAGGGGAGAAAAAGGACAAGGAAGGGCAACAGGCAGTCATTACAACAGTCTAGCGAGGAGGGCGGCGAGCTGGCGGAACAAGACTCCAAGCTGGAGAGCGAAGGGGGATGCTCGGGGGAAGGAGACCCAGAGGATCTGGAGCTAGACCCCTCCAATGACCCAGACAGACAATTTCCCAGTAAGTATAGGGAAGAAATTTACCAGCTGGTGGTTAAAATGCTCCACCTTATAGAGAAAAAGAAAAAGGATGCCTCCTCTGGATCATCAGAGGATGAAGAGGAGGAGGAGAGGGAGTGCCTGTCAAAAGCCAGGGACAGAGACAGAGGCATGGTGTTAGATAAAGCCTACGAACTAATTATTACAAAGGAGTGGAGACAGCCTAACAAGGCTGCAAGACTGTCCAAACCACAGCTGGCTCTGTATGCGCTTTCCAAAGCAAAAAGTGGACTTCTGGCTGCCCCTAAGGTGGATGCAGCGGCGGCATCTCTGGCCAGAAATTCCATCTTCCCCCCAGAGGGGGAGTGTTACTCAAGAGACCCTACGGATAAGGGTATAGAGTGCAACCTCAGGAGAAATTATGAGGCGATATCGACGGTAATAAAGATGGCTACCACGACCTCGTACTTTAATCTCCAGAGCCCTAATGTCATGGATCAGGAGAGCAGGAGACCCCAAATTTTCCCAGAAGATGACACGGGTACTCTCCATGCGGATACAGCTAGCATATGCATTTATAGCGGATTCATCGACAGACATCCTGCGATGGGCTGCAAAGGCTAACATGTCTAATGTGATGGCTCGCCGTAGACTGTGGCTTAGGTCATGGAAGGGTGATAATACTTCAAAGAATTCCTTAATCGGCGCACCTTTTCAAGGCAGGAAGCTCTTCGGGGTCTGCCTCGATAAGGTGCTGAGGGACGCAGCAGATAAATCCAAAAAGCACACTCGACAATCGGTAGGAGGAGGACAAAGGCGTAATATTCGTTCCTACTCAACATCCTTTGCACCACCGGCCAAAAACAGAAGACCCTTTTTCCCTCATCAAGGGAACCAACAGCGACACGGGCCAAGATGGCAGAAACAGAAGGCTAATGATTCTGGACCACAGCAGAGACAGGGAGAAGTTCGCTCCAAGCCCGACGCATGACTACGCTCATGGTGGTCAGCCTGCCCCGAAGCGACTAGGAGGCAGGCTACAAGGATTTGCTGCAAAGTGGAAGGGCGCAACCTCAGACGCATGGATGATTCGCACGATTCGACAGGGATACTCCATAGAATTCCTGGCATCACCCTGACACTACTTTCGCATCTCACAAGTCGCAAAGGATCAGTCAAAGCGATTAACCATGAATACAGAGATACTCAGACTCCAAGACATTGGAGCCATAGAGACCGTACCCGTACAAGAACAGGGCAGGGGGCAATACTCAATTCTGTTCCTGGTCCCGAAGAAATTGAAGGAATGGAGAGCGGTTCTGGACCTCAAGCAGCTAAACTGAGTGGTCAAAGTACAGTGCTTCAAAATGGAGACGTGGCAATCCATTCGACTGGCGGTCTCACGAGGGGAGTGGCTGACGTCCCTAGACTTGAAGGAGGCTTACCGCCACTTTCCGATCCTGCCCCAACACCGGCAGTGGCTCAGGTTCTGCTATGCCAAAGAACACTGGCAATACGCAGCACTCCCATTTGGTTTAGCGACGTCTCCGAGGACCTTTACCAAGGTGCTAGTCACCCTAGTCGTGAATCTGAGAAAAGAGGGCATAAAGCTCCACCCATACCTGGATGATATCCTCATCAGAGCTCCCTCTCCAGATCGGGCTCGAGTCGATACTCAAAGAACCATCGACTATCTACAAGAGTTTGGGTTCATAAACAATTTCCAGAAAAGCCATCTGACGCCGTCACAAGCTCTCAAGCACCTAGGGGTGGTATTGAACATCAGGGACAAGAAGCTGTTTCTAGCAGAACACAGGAGAAAGAGTGTCACCCTACTCATAGCTCAGGTAACGTCGGCTCAAAAGGCACGACTGAAGTCACTAGCCAGCCTCCTGGGCGCCATGACATCATGCTTGGGGATAGTGCAGTGGGCCCGGTTCCATGCGAGACCATTGCAACGTTTTCTTCGACCCTGGCTGGAGGCTCTGACACAGGGGGACAACCCTTGGATAAGCATTCTGGACACCATCAAAAGGGCCTGCACATGGTGGACCCTTCCACACAGATTCACGACAGGTGTGCCGTTGACAGAACCAGTCTGGACAACGATAACGACAGATGCCAGTCTCTACGGTTGGGGAGCTCACACACAGGGCTTCACGGCACAGGGTCGGTGGAAACGCAAACATCATATCAATTGGCTAGAACTGAGAACCATATACCTGGCCCTCCGAAAACTCGCTCCGCACATCAGAGACAGGGACATGTTGGTTTACACAGACAACACAGTGGCAAAAGCCTACATAAACCACCAAGGCGGTTCCAACTCAGAGTCATTGAATCAAATGGCGACCGTTCTCGTCAGCTGGGCGGAGAACAACCTGTCATCATTATGAGCCATACACATCAAAGGCCTGGAAAACACCCAGGCCAACTGGTTGAGCAGAGTATCGCTGGACCAAGCGGAGTGGACACTCCACGACATGGCTTTCCAACACATAACCCAAGGGTGGGGAGTGCCCACAGTAGATCTGTTCACATCATCAAGCAATGCAAAGGCTCTAAAATTCTTCTCTTGCCACCCATGCAAAGAGGCCATCGGATTCGAACCGCTGAACAGCCCGTGGCCTCAAGAACTTCTGTATGCATTTCCTCCGCTGCCACTGATACAGAGTACTATCGAGGATCAGGACAGAACAGACAACAGTCATTCTGGTGGCTCCCTTTTGGCCCAGGAGACTGTGGTTCGCAGACTTGCAAGAGCTCAGCCAAGATCCTCCACTCAGTCTCCCGAACATCCCCGATCTGTTGACACAGGGGCTAGTAACACACAGCAGCCGGAAAGGCTCAGACTGACAGCTTGGAGATTGAACGCAGGGAACTAAAAAAATTAGGCTATTCCAACCAGGTTTTGGAGACCATGCTCAAGTCCAGATGCCCTGCAACCAGGCGTATATATATCAGAGCACATGGGCTATGTTCGCCCAGTGGTGCAAGTCTAGAACAGTCAGCCCTGACAGGGCCTCAGTTAAGGAGGTACTAGATTTCTTACAGGAGGGATTGAGCAGGGGCCTGAAGCCCAATACCCTGCAGAGGCAGGTTGCAGCTCTGAGCAGTGTGCTGGGATCTATCAAGGGCAACAGGGTAGCCAGGCACCCCCATATTAGTAGATTTTTGAGAGCTGCTAGACTCCTGTCTCCTCTGGTGATCCATAGATTCCCAACATGGAGCTTGTCGCTCCTCCTTCGAGCTTTGACTAGGGTTCCTTTCGAACCTCTAACAGAGGCGTCATTGTATCTTTGAAGGTTGCTTTCTTAATAGGTATTACTTCTGCCAGGAGAGTCTCAGAACTGGAGGCTTTGTCTATTGACCCTTCTTTTTATATTTTCAGGGAGGCCAAAGCAACTCTTAGGGCGGATTCCGACGTGCATTTAAATCGCACAGAATCCTCGGCAGCACAGTGCGATTTAAAAAACCCCGCACTTCCGGGCTGGTGTGAATGCGCTGAGCGCGCACATTTCCACTTAGCCCGAATGTTTGGAGTGCGGATTGAAAAGTTGCTCCGAGCAGCTTTTCAAACCGCGCTCCAAACATTCGGGCTAGGTGGAAATGTGCGCGCTCAGCGCATTCACACCAGCTCGGAAGTGCGGGGTTTTTTAAATCGCACTATGCCGCCGAGGATTCTGTGCGATTTAAATGCACGTCGGAATCCGCCCTTAGACTGGACCTAGCATTAATTCCCAAAGTCAATTCGAGATTTCACAGAGAACAGGAGATTATTTTACCTTCCTTCTGTCCCAATCCTTCTCACCCACAAGAACAAATTTGGCATACCCTTGACGTTCGAAGGGCACTTAAGATATACATTGACCGTTCAGAACGGTTTCCTAAATCTTCAGCCTTATTTGTTGCCTATAGTCCTCAGAGAAGGGGTAAGAAAGCTTCTAAAGTCCTTACTGCGAAGTGGATGACCCTATGTATAGTGGAGGCTTACAGGGTAGAAGGTAGGGGGTCCCCCCTTCTGGGGTGTTTGTTCATTCCCTCAGAGGGGCAGCCACTTCACAAGCTTTTAATGCTGCTGCTTCATATGGGGAGATATGTCGAGCTGTGACATGGTCCTCTTTACATTCTTTTATTAACCATTACAAGATTCCCCTTCAGGATTCAGCTGACGCAGCCTTTGGGAGGAGAGTATTGCAGGCGGTTCTCTAGGTTACAGAATGTTTGCCTGAAGAGCCCGCTCTCATTTTGAGGTTACGTCTCACTCTTCTCTCCCTCTTTTAGGACTGGGTACTGCTTTGGTACGTCCCTACTGTCCTGACTGTAAGGCCAGGAGGATCCCCGGGAGAAAGGAAAATTGGACACTTACCTCTGAATTTTCCTTCTACGGGGATCCTCCTGGACGGCCAGTCCCCTCCCAGAGTGAGTTAGTCTCTGTGGGGGTTGTTCTGTCAGAGTTAAGTTCTGTCTGACTTTTATCAACTTTAGAGCTATCAGTTGATAGCTGTGGGTTGATCTCAACTTAGGTTTGTTTGTTGATCCCATAGGTCTAGATTTGGGATTAGTTACGCTATTATTAGGGTTCAGTTTAGAAAGGGACTTATATTAGAGAGGGGCTATTCACGTCTGGAGAACTGAGGTTAGATCCCTCTGAGCATGCTCTTCAAAAGTTGGTTTGTTTGCCTCCTACTGGTAGCTGGCGGGATCTACCCTACTGTTCTGACTGGCCGTCCAGGAGGATCCCTGTAGAAGGAAAATTCAGAGGTAAGTGTCCAATTTTCCTGTCTAATCCCTGTTGGAGAAAAAACAGGATGTGCTTTATTCTGCCTCTTTGGGGATTCATTTTCTGTTTTTGGCACCAGAAGGAAAAGACCTTCCAGGTGCACTGGTGTATGCATTTTGTTGATTTTTGCCTGGAGGCCATCAGGGCATGAATAACTGCCTCTGAATATCCTAGGGAGTGCAGGGCTGACTGCTCAACAGCCAGGCTGTCAGCTGGAGGAACTCTGGCTGACTGTACAGGATTGGGCCCTGGGACAGCAGGTCTGGAATCAGATCTAGTTTTGGAGGTTCCTCTCTCTTCTTATTGACTAGGTCTGGGAACCATGGCGTTCATGACCAATACAGTGCTACTAGTATGACTGTGGCTTGCTCCCTCCTGATCTTGCTGACTGTTTTGCTGATCATGGGAAAGGCGTAAAGGAGACCCTTGGGCCACCTGTGATTGAGGGCATCCGCAGGTTCCTGGTCATGAATCTGGGTCTTTTTGCATTGTCAGGAGAGACAAATAGGTCTATTACTGGTGTTC
This sequence comes from Sphenodon punctatus, assembly GCA_003113815.1. Classification (NCBI taxonomy): domain Eukaryota; kingdom Metazoa; phylum Chordata; class Lepidosauria; order Sphenodontia; family Sphenodontidae; genus Sphenodon; species Sphenodon punctatus. Next base: position 4,138,601 of record QEPC01003743.1, on the reverse strand, counting down.
TGAATCTGTTCACAATCTGATCGAACACTCGAGGATTGAGCAACCACTCTCCTGGATCGATCTGACTCTTGCTCAGCCAGTCTGCTGCCAAGTTGTGTCTCTCTCTGATGGGCGCTGCTGTGATTGACAGGAGGTTGGCTTCTGCCCACTCCAACAATTTCATGTCCTCTCTCGACAATGGGCTAGGTCTGGAACCCCGTTGATATTTTACGTAAGCCAACGCTGTCATGTTGTTGGTTAGGATGAGCACATGCCTGCCTCTGATCGACCTGGCAAATTCAAGGAGGGTCAGATGCCCTCAAATCCAGCCAATTTGGGCTGTTTTTTAGCACAAATTGCTAAACTGCTAAATATGCTGTTTTTAGTTCCCTTTTCATCCATTTGCCCTGGGCTACTGGGTCCTGCATGTGAGCCCCCCCACCCGTGGAGGCCCGCATCCATTGCTATCCTGTCTGGTTCTATTAGTGGAAATCCTCCAGTGAATCTGTGGGGGGCCAGCCACCATGAGAGCAACTCCTTGATGTGGTCTGGAACCACTAGAGGGATGTCTGCCTTACTCATGATCTTGAGCTGCCAGGGTCTGAGGAATCTCTGGAGAGGGTGCAGGTGGAAGTGAGACCACCCCAGATGTTGCTGGCAGGACACCATTAGATCTTGCAGTGTTGCTAGCTGAGGAAGAGGGGTTGAATTCCGAGAGCTGAGAGCCAAGATCAGGGCCCTGATCTTGGCCTGTTTCTGTGGTGGGATGTATACTTTGCCCACTATTGTGTCTATCAGTACCCCTAGATGCTCAATGGCCTGAGCTGCCTGCAGTATGCTCTTTTGTTTGTTGACTATGAAGCTATGGGTCTCTAGATAGGAGACTTGCTCTGACACTGCTAGGTGGGCTAGAGGAAGAGATGGAGCTTTGACCAGGAGATCGTCTAGGTAGGGATATATTGAGATGCCCCTCTTGGAGAAAATTCAGGGAGCCATGGCAAAGCCAAATGCAAGAGCTCTGTATTGGTAATGAAGGCCATTGAAGCAGAACCTGAGCCATTGCTATCCTCATAGTGTCTGCAAAGTCACGGTCGGCGGAGCTGTTCCGGGTGGGGTGGGGGTTGGTTACTCCGGCCTCCCTCCACCTGGATGGGGATTTGTCCCAAGCCCGCTGTGAGGAATTTGTCAACTACTTCGCAGACAAGATTGCTCGGATTCAGACCGACTTTGACGTTGGATTAGGGGCAGTAGGGGAAGAGCGCGAGGGGATGGAGGTCCCGTCTGGTCCAGCTTTGTGGGGGGAGTTTCAGAAAGTGACGCCTGCCGATGCGGCGGATGTCTTGGGGTCGGTGAGGGCCACTTGTTGCGAACTTGATCCATGCCTGTCCTGGTTGGTGAAAGCCTCCAGGGAGATGTTGGGGACGGTGCTGGCGAGGGTAGTGAATGCGTCCTTGCAGCAGGGGAGGTTGTCGCCTTGCCTCAAGGAGGCTGTGGTGCGCCCCCTGCTGAAGAAACCATCTTTGGACGTGGATGTGCTCGCCAGTTACCGACTTGTCTCTAACCTTCCCTTTTTAGGGAAGGTTATTGAGCGGGCGGTGGCACTTCAGCTCCAGGTACATCTGGACAGCATCGGTTTCCTAGACCCTTTTCAATCTGGGTTCCGCCCCGGCTATGGCACCGAGACGGCGTTGGTGGCCTTGGTAGATGACCTCCGCCGGGAGATGGATGCAGGATGTTCAACATTTCTCATCCTGCTAGATCTCTCGGCCGCTTTTGATACCGTGGACCATGGGCTGCTGTTGAGGCGGCTGCGTGACCTGGGGTGTGTGGACGGGACTGTTCTTGAATGGTTCCGTTCATTCCTCTCGGGGAGAAGCCAGCGGGTGGTGCTGGGGGATGAGACATCATGCCCCCGCACCTTATCATGCGGCGTTCTGCAGGGTTCTATTCTGTCTCCATTATTATTTAATGTATATATGCAGCCCTTGGGGGAGGTCGTGAGAGGGTTCGGGGTGCGGTGTCACCAATATGCTGATGATACTCAGCTGTACCTCTCCTTTTCAACGACCCAGACCCGGCTATCTCGTTATTATCCCAGTGTTTGGAGGCCGTAGCGGAATGGATGCGGCAGAACAGACTGAAGCTCAACCCCAATAAGACAGAGGTGATGGTGGTGGGGAGAGCGAGTGAGGTAGTGGCCCCGCTGATTGGGGGCGTTCGCCCTCCTATAGCTCAGCAGGTCTGGAGTCTGGGGGTGATATTGGACGTGGACCTGCGCCTGGAGCGGCAGGTGGAGGTAGTCGCTAAGGCGGCCTTCTGTCCGTTGTATCTGGTGCGTAGGCTGCGTCCGTTCGTCTCCGGCCCGGACCTGGCCTCCCTCATCCATGCCTTTGTCACCTCGAGGCTGGACTACTGCAACGCACTCTACGTGGGGCTCCCCTTGTTCCTGGTTCGGAGGCTGCAGCTAGTGCAGAATGCGGTGGCTCGTCTCCTTATGGGGATGGGTCATCAGGAGCACATTACACCTGTGCTCCGGACTCTGCATTGGTTGCCAATAGCGTGCCGAGCTAGGTTCAAGGTTTTGGTGTTGATCTATAAGGCCCTTCACGGTCTGGGCCCCTCGTACCTCAGGGACTGCCTCGCCCTCCGCGCCCCAGAGCGGCTCCTGCAGTCGGCTGGGGGTGCCTTCCTGGAGGTTCCCCGCGTAAAGCGGGGGGCCACAATGGAGAGGGCATTCTCAGTGGCCGGGCCACGCCTTTGGAACTCCCTTCCAGAGGAAGCTCACCTGACCCCAAGCCTGTTGTCCTTCCGGCAGTGTTGTAAAACCTGGCTGTTCGCCCAGGCCTTTGGGGTAGGGGGGAGGGTGGGTTAGGGTTGTGTTTTTTCTTCTCTACCCTGTTTACTGTTTTTAATTCCCAGGGCCCTGTTTTTAAACATCTACCTTGTTAGATTATTTTTAAATTGTTTTATACTTGTTTGTATGTATTTTTATTATTGTTGGAAGCCGCCCCGAGTTGTTTTCAGGAGGGGTGGGGTATAAATTGTAGAAATAAATAAATAAAATAAATTGTCTGTGGCTGGGTCTGATTGGAACATGAAGGTATGCCTCCTTCAAGTCTAGGGAGGCTAGCCAGTCCCCCCATTTAATGGCCAGGCAAATGGATTTTACTGTTTCTATTATGAATATTCTCACTCTCACTGCCTTGTTTAGAGTTTTTAAGTCTAATACGGGAAGAGATCCCCGAGCAGGGAAAACTGATTTGTGAGCAAGCAAAGCCGCTGCTGCAACAATCTTTGGGGTCTTAAATACTGCTGATTTTCCCTTAGAAAAGAAGTAGAGGGCATCCTGGGTCTTGTTAAAGCCTGGATGATTTACTGTGCTGCTCCCATTCCGCTCTTATGAGCTTCTCGAAAGCTCTGTCAAGCATTAGGGATTTTTCTTTTCCTAAGACTTTTGGTATGTAGTCTCTGTCAGACTCCTCATCAGAGGAGTCAGACTCTTTCTTTTTGTTTTTCTTTTCTTTAATGTTTAGTACTTTGTGAACCCTTCGGACCATCGTTTCCCTTGAAGTGGAAGGGAACTCACAGTCCTGGTTACTTATCTCTGAGGATCCGGAGTCTGTGTCTTCCTCAAGAGGAATGCTGGTGATCAGATTCACCCTCCTCTGAGCCCTCTGACTCCTGATCTCTGGCTATTGGCCTCGAGGGTCTGATCCTCCCCCTACCTGCAAGGGATTAAGGAGGGATTATAATCCTCTTCTCTGACTTCACCCTCACTAAGGTCTTCCCTCTCCTCCTCCTTGTGCCCCTCACCTGAGGAGGATCCCACCTGTTCCAGAATGGATCTGGGCTGCGTTTTGTCAGGCCTGGGTTTCTTGGGGGGTGGTTGTTTGCTCTTGCCTGCTACTTTAGATTGCCCCTTACCGCCTAGGGCGCACTTGCGGGTTGCTCTGAGAGGAGTGGAGGGTCGTCGTTTGGCTGCCTGTTTTTTATGTAGCCGATCTAGAGACCCAATTATTTTATTTAGGGTCTTGAGCTGTAATTGCTCCGCGGAGGTGAGGACAGGTCTTACTGTGTCCATGGGCTGGTGCTTGTGTTGATCCTCAGAGTTCTACAAGTCTGTTGCCGCTCGAGTGTTTCTTCTGCCAGGTACCATTTTGTGATCTTTTTTGGCACGCATTTCCGCTCTAACCAGTACTTCCCCTGCCAATAGGCAGAGAAGTGGCCCACCTTGCGGGGGGCTGCTGTGGCTAAACCACCATCGGGAAGACAGGCCAGGCAGTGACGAGCTTTGGTGAGCAACAGGAGCGCCTGGCGGGACTCCCTCGTGCCTGCCCTTTTTGTTGTCTGTGCCCGTAGGGACAGACAGTTGAGGGGGAAAGCCAGATCGGGTCCATGACCCAGAAAAACTAACTAAAAGTCTCGTCGGGGCTCTGAACTGGTCTGTAAACTCTGTCTGAGCCCAGGATTAATCCCAAAGCCCAGACTGGATCAATTAGATTAAACTGCCTTTATGTGCGCAGAGCACACCTACTCCGCCTCCTAGCTGGTGTGAGGCAGAAATCCAACTGGAGACAAGATGGAGGGTGCAGTCCCTCGGAGCATGCTCCGTTGAATGTCTAAAGACTTCTGCCTCTTAGTGGTGAAAGCTGGAACTGCTTCCCTACATCGGGAATACTTATCCTATGGAACCGAGGAGAATGAGAATTTTCCTGTTTTTAAAATAACTGGACTGGTGCCTACTGTACAAAGGAGGGTAGGGTCCCAGTTCAGCAGGGTACTTTGCATTAGGGCTGAAATTTGGGAAAAAAAGTTCTCACCAAATTTTTGAGCCCTTAGCAAGATTTCAGGAAGATCTCGCTAATGGTGCAATTTCTTGATGAGAATCTCGTTTAAAAACAAAAAAGCAACTGTGCATGAGCAAAATGGCGGTCAGGGCCATTGTGCACATGAACAAGCTTTTCCAAAATGGCACCAGCAGCATCACTGCCATTTTGGGAAAGGGCAGTGGTCTGCACATGTGCAAAATGGCCACTGCGCATGCGCAGAACCGTTGCCCTTTTCCAAAATGGCAGCGATGCTGCTGGCGCCATTTTGGAAAAGCTTGTACATGTGCACAATGGCCCTGACCGCTATTTTGCTCATGCACAGTTCTTTTTGTTGTTTTTTCCCCCTCATGTTTCTTAACGAGTATGCAGTCAAAATACTGCTGATTCTTGGCTTGTTCTCATTTTTTAGAATGAGCTGAGAATCATGATTCTTGTACAGAAACACAAGAATCACAAAATCAAGTTTCAGTCCTATTTAGCATGTGCTGAAATAAAGTACTCAGTTAAATAAAAGCTGTTAGTAGCAAATTCATTGTTATCTTTTTTTCTAACAAGTTTACATGAATACAAATAATACAAATACAAATCCAGTGGCAAATAAAAAAATTACAAAGCAAGCGCTAATACAAAATCTTGGTTTCACAATTATTCTTTATCAAATGTAATTATACTGTGGCTTTTACTAAACCATCATTTTAAAGTATTTTTGTAAAATATAGCAACTTACTTGAGGTCTCCCTGCTCTCCCAATCATTTGCTGAATATCAGTTTCACTGTACTCCTGAAACATTCCTCCAATGTAGTGCATTGTGGATTTTATAACTACCAGGTGTGCAGGTAAATTCACTCCCATAGCAAGAGTACTAGTAGTAACTGCATTAGATGAAAGCATGTAAATTTCATAATAAACACTAATGATATTATGGTCTGCTAGCCCATTTTGAAAGAAAGCAAATATAAGTTCCGATGAGATAGTATATGCATCCTCTTCCATCAAAGGCACTGGATGTTAATAAAGGAGACGATAGCTCACACCAGGTGGGTCTTTACCTGCCCATTTATTAAGTTTTTCACCCCCACCCGCCACACAGCCAGCACCAACCTGCCATGCAACCCCCACTCACAGCAGGATCTTGAGCATCTGGATCCTGCCGTGCGGACAAATGCGATCTAATATTGCATCCACGTTTCTGAATCCCACCTATTAGGTTGCGGGCAGTGCCTCCTCACATACAGGCCCAACACAGAGTCAAGGGCAGAAATCCTAGAGTATCCAAGGAGCAACCGCTTCCTGTCCCCCTCCCCACTCTTGCTGGCACTGCCATTCAGGGCTGCCTGCAAGCAGAACAAAGACATGCTGGGGCTGCCCGTTTATTAGGCCAGACATGCAAAACATGTGAGTGGAGGCTGAACGGACCGAACCCGGACTGCAACAGGCTATCAGCTTGTTTGTTTTCACTCACTGACAGCTTATGGCCCACACAGAAATAGGCCCATCTTCTGTATGTACAATCATGTGGAATATATTGATGTATCTCTGGACCCTTATGGGTGAAAACAAACATGCCGCCGTTCAGGCGGCCCCCGCCGTGCCCCAGCAAGGGCCATGGCAGCTGCCCCTCCCCCGGTAGGTGGGAAGCATGACACAGATGTGCCTGCGTCCACTGGTGGTCAGAAATCCATCATACCATCACCATGGCCTGGGTAGGGGACTGCAACAATTGTGTGGGTGGCCAGCCCCAACCCTGCCCCCAAGTAATGACAGGAAGCTATGGCAATGGCAGCCAACACCCCGTGGCCAGGATATGCGGGGCCGAACAGACTCACAGGTTCAAATTGACCTGCATGGGCAGTCCTTGGCTCAGGATGCGCCTTTGAGATTTTCCGCAGGACGCATCCCAGCCACCTGCCTGCCAGTCCTGGCACAGTGGCACAACATCTGGCGGCACAGGACAAGGTTTCTGCATTGGCTAGGTACTCCCTCCAAATACAAATACATCCAAATTATAGAGATCCAAATACTCATTAGAAATTACAAGTATTTATGGGTGGTTCCACAGTATATTATCCACATGGTTCTATGTTTTTATACAGATAGCAGTAGTAAGTTTTATTGATTCAACCAAATTGGTTGCAGCAATTTTTAACAATGTATATACAAATACAATAAAATAAAACAATCTATTAAAATAAAATACATTATATACCCACTTAGTAGAACACAAGCACCATAGAGTGGCAAAAATACATGGCTTAAACCATAATTTAACCATAATTCAACTCCAAAAATACATCAAACGGGGAGAGGAAATAAAGCTGGCATTAATTAATTCTACATGAGTACATCCAATTTGACACCCAATTAAAAAAAGATATACCTGGGGAGGTTTAATCCCCAAGCTCCAAATGTTTACTCTGTAAGTAGAAAACTTAAGACAACCCAGCTGGTTGCAGAGCCAGACTACATTTTCTAATTGCCAGAGCATGCGCAAAGTTTGCCACCCTAGCCATAACTTTCCTACAGGGGTTTCCCAATAAATAGGACAGTTTCAAATGAAGATCCCAATGCATTTTCCCAGACATCAGTTCGTGTAAATATCTTGAATGCACACAGCAGTGTGTGGGCAAATAAAACAAATAATGTTGGAGATCCTCCGCATATAACCCACAGGGACATAGCCTATTTTCGTATGGGGTGCCATTTAAACGATCCTCAAGCACTTTGGATGGCATAATTTGAAAACGCAGGAGGGTCATAGCTCTCCAGATCATATAGTTTGTTAAATTAAATAACTAGGGTTCACACTCAAACAGTGAATTAATTTTACCATAATAAGGGGCCACATGAGAATCGCGAATATTCATCAGGTCAATCTGGGGATGAATATCCTTCAAACGATTCCCGAAAACTTCTTTAGCATATAATCATGAATACCCCTGAAAGAAATCAAATGAAAAGCCGGATACCAGAAAAAAAAGTCTTTTTAACTGAGATCTCCATAATTTAGGAGAGCTAAGATCAGACTGTTCATCCCAACATAATTGGGGCAGTCTGTCATTCTTCATAGAAAGCAAGCACTGCCAATAGGAGAAAACACTTAACCTGGCCTTGATTTCCAGGGAGAAAATGCCTGTTTCCATTCTCAGGAAGCAGATAGGCATACCCTTTAGAACCCCCAAAATCGCCCTTAGTATATTTTTTTGAATGGATTCCAGAATGGTCAGACTTGTGCATCCCCAAACCTCTGCACCATATAGAACATGGGGGGCTAACTTGGCATCAACTAAATGGAGCACTGGTTTAATTTGTCTACCTCCAGTAGTTCACCAAAACCTTATTATTTCATTTGCCATCTATGGAGAGTCTTTAATTTAATCAAGGCAATATGAGCATACCATAATCCAGATGTGGAAAAGGTAAGACCCAGATAACTATATGAAAATACCTGCTCGATAGGTACTGAATCAAGGGTACAGTGTAATGTCCATGATCTTTTATCAAATCAGTATTTTAGTCTTGGTATAATTTATAGGGATGGGCGAACGCGGTTCGGAATTTTGGAGTTCAGCCCAAATTCGGTCTGTTCGGACGACTGAACACGAACATACCGAACAGAACAGAACACTGAACGGCGAAATGGCCGAACAGTTCGGTCAGTTCGGATTGCGTTCAGGTGACAAAAAAAGGTTCACTGTAAGATGACAGGGAGGGGTAGTACTAGTCACTGAGGAGCAGACTTCCAGGCACCAGGGGTGGAGAGGCTTGCAAGAAATGAAACTATCTGTCTCCCCCCTTCCCAACACCTTCTGAGCTAGTCACTGTTCCTGAAAAGCAGGCGATGAGTAGGATTATTAGATTGCTTTAAGTTTCATTTCAGTTTCGTACCGAAATGAAACTGAAACCTTAAACTGAAACCTTATGTTTGTGATTTCCGCCCCCCATCACATATAGAGAGAGACAGAGAGATATAGATATAGAGAGATAGGTTAGGGATAGTAGTTGTAGGAGCTAGCTTAGTGATAGAGATAGCATTAGTGATTTAGTTTTAGTGTTTGTAGGAGTAGGCCTGTGTACTTATTAGATAATCCATTTAGTTCATAGCATTTAGAATAGTTA
>QEPC01003743.1:4116046-4128608 GCA_003113815.1 Sphenodon punctatus | reverse complement strand
GCGCACTGAGCCTTTAGTAGGGGTGATCCCTGGAGGGGGTGGGGGTGTTAAACACCCCACCCCCCCCAGGGATCGGGTCAGGGTCATACTTACCTGCGGCTGCGGGGACGCCGCGGCCGCTGGTGCTGGGGGGGGGCCTCGCCTCGCCTCGGGGGTCGCTTACTCTTTTTTTAAACAAAAAGCCAGGCTGGGCAAGGTGGGTGGGGGGTGTCCCCCCTTCCACCCGCACAGCCTGGACTCGGGGAGGTTTTTTTTTTCAAAAACTTTTTGGCTGGGGCTTTAATTTTTTTTACATTGCAGCCATTTTTAAATGGCTGCAATGTAAAAAAAACCGGTACCCAGAAATCCGGTACCAGGTTCGGATTACCGGGCCGAATCCGATAATGCCGGTACGCCCGATACCGGCATTATCGGATACCGGATTCTACCGGTTTCCCACCCCTAATGAGTAGAGGGGGTCCATCCCTTCCACTGGCCAGTTGTTCTCAAAGCTGTAGGAGAAATACTAAAAACCTCCAACAAAAATAAATTAACTAGAAACAAAACACAGGAACTGGCTGGAATGCTGGCAGGGAGGGAGAGAGACAGTAATCCCTACCCTGAAAACTGAATCCCCGAGTCCCCAACCACTACCTGCAGTTAGCATTTGGCCACTTGATCCCTGCCTAGCGGGTGGGCCGAGCTCCCGTCCTGCACATTACCCAGAAGGGCAATTCACCGGTAAGTAAACCAATTGCCCTTTCTCCTGGGATGTGCAGGACGGGAGCTCTTTTCAGCCTGGGATCTACCAGAGCAGTGCGGAGTAGGGTGGAAAGCGGGGGATTGAGTCTACTGAAGGACACACTGGAGGACTCTGCGGCCAAAGGCCGCATCTGCTGAGTCCATCAAATCCACCCAATAGTGTCAGGTGAATGAATGGGGATTCGCCCACGTGGCTGCCCTATAAATCTCTGAATAAGGAGCCCTAGCGCTGAATGCTGCAGAGGCAGCTGCCCCACGGGTGGAGTGGGGAAGAACAGACTGAGGCGGAATGACCCCGGAGGCCTTGTATGCCTCCAAAATACATGCCGCAATCCAGCCCCTAATTGCTGGACGAGAGGCCTTATTGCTCCTTTTCCGAATAGTGAACTCCAGCAAAAGGGCTGAAGACTTCTGAAAGGAGGCTGTCCTCTTAATGTAAATGTTTAAAGCCCTATGAAGGTCCAATGTGTGCCACTTCTTTTCCAACCTGTGGGCTGGTTTGGGGCGGAAGGAAGGAAGACTCTTCCAGTCTGTGGAACAAGGAATTCACCTTTGGGACAAATGCAGAGCATTGGGTCTATGGAGAGAGCCCCAAGCTTGGAGACCCTCCTAGCCGAGGTAATTGCAATGAGAAAGGTAACCTTAATTGTGAGAAAAAAGAGAGACACAGAATGCAGGGGCTCAAAGGGAGGGGCAGTGAGGGCATTTAAAACTAGATTGAGCTGCCAGGTGGGAAAACGGTGGACCACAGGAGACGCCAGAGCCCAAGCTCCTAGCAAAAATTGTCTGACATGTGGGTGACCTGAGATACCCCTGCCCCTGATGGTAGCTAAGGTCTTGTTGAGGGCTGCCAGCTAGCCCGGAGCCCCGTAGCTAGACCCATTTGGAGGAAGTGCAAGATATTGCTAATTCATAGCTTCTTGGGGTTCACATGATGTTCTGAGCACCAAGCCACAAAAATCCTCCAAGTACACTAATAGATCCGAATGGTAGAAAGCCGTCTGGACGACAGAAGAGTGGTCAGCACAGCTTCAGAGTAGCCCAAGCTCTTCAGGGTTTCGTGCTCAAGAGCCACACCATCAGCTGTAGAAACTGTGGGTTGTCGTACAGGACTGGACCCTGAGACAGCAGGTCGGGATCTGGGTCTAGAGACAGTGGGTCCTGTTGGGACAGATTCACTAGATTGGAAAACCATGGACGACATGGCCACTTGGGGGCTACAAGAATCACCATTGCCCGTACCCATCAGATCTTGGCGATCACATTACTGAGGATCGAGAAAGGGGCAACGGCATATACGAGCTCCTGAGGTCACTGAACGTTCAAGGCATCCACGGCTTCCGCTCGAGGAGAGCGGAACTGAGAGTAGAACCTTGTGGACTTGGTGTTCCGGCTCGAGGTGAAGAGGTCGATTATTGGGGCACCGAAGCGGTTGCATATTTGCAGAAACACCGTCGGGGAGAGAGCCCACTCCCCTGGATCCACCTGCCTGCAGCTCAGTCAGTCGCTGTGATGTTTTCTTCTCCCTTTATGTGTTTGGCAGAGAGAGAGAGAGAAGATGCTTCCACCCAAGTTAGAAGACTAGCTGCTTCCTTGTGCAGGGTGGGGGCTCGGGACCCTCCCTGGTTGCGAATGTATGCCATTGCTGAGTTGTTGTCCGTTAGAACCAGTAGATGCGACCCCTTGATCTTCGGAATGAAGTGGAGGAGTGCCACGTGGATGGCTCTGAGTTCCATCCAGTTCACTGAGTACCTCCTGTCCCTCGGTTGCCAAGTGTCCTGGATGTATTCGGCATCCATGTGCGCCCCACCCGCCCCCCAGACCAAGAGGCTGGTGTCGGTAGTGACGATCTTTCTCACAGGATCGGTCAGAGGAATGCCTTCCCGGAACCGATGAGGGAGAAGCCACCAGACGAGGGAGTCGAAGACCTGCTGAGGGGGGAGAGCCAGACCCTGGTCTTTTCCATAATCTGCCATTGATAAGGGTGGAGAAAGGACTGGAGAGGGCAGAGATGATGTCTGGCCCATGCCAGGTGTTAAATGCATGAGACGAGGAGCCCCTGTAGTGACGCCAGGTGAGAAAGCAATACCTGGTTGTGAGAACGGGCATGCTCTATAAGAGTCCTGATCTTGTGCTGACATGCCTCTGTCAGAAAGATGCGATCCCCACGGGTGTCAATGATGACCCCAAGATGTCCTATGCGTTGCGTGGGACTAAGGAGGCTTTTTTCTTCGTTTATTACGAACCCGTGTGCTGTGAGGAACTGCAGGGTCGTTTGCACTGCCGTTGCCGCCTGGCCTTGCGTGGGGGCTCGGACTAGAATGTCATCTAGACAGGGATGGAGAGTGATGCCTCTTACTCGGAGACTGGCGACTAGGGGAACCAGAACCTTCGTAAAGGTCCTGGGCGCCATGGCAAGGCCGATGGGGAGAGCGCGGAACTGCCAGTGGTGAGAGGCATACCAGAAGCAGAGCCATTTCTGATGGAGCGGAAGGATGGGAATGTGTAAGTAAGCATCGCGCAGATCCACTGATGTGAGCCATTCCCCCTGCTGAATGGACTTGATGGAAGTCAGGGTTTCCATCTTGAACCTCTTGAGCTGGACAAACTTGTTTAACGTTTTGAGGTTGAGCACTGCTCGCCATTGACCTGACTTTTTTGAGACCAAGAACAAGATGGAGTATAGACCTTGGCCTCTCTGGGTAAGGGGGACTGGCTCGATGGCCCTTATATCTGCTAGGCGCCTGATCTCTGCTTCCATGGCGGCGTGCTTTGCTTTGTCTTGTACAGTGGGGGATATCTGATAGAGCTGTCTGGGGGGATAGCGAAACTCTATTGCATAACCCCAGGAGATGGTCTCGATCACCCAAGCGTCTGACGTGGTGTTGTGCCATGAAGGGGGAAATGCCAGGAGACAAGCACCTACTGGAAGCTGGATGTTGAGGGCGGCTGGCGATCCTGGATAAGGGTGGTCAGGAGTCCTGCTTGGGCGGGTGAGACGAAGGGGTGGTCCTGGCAGCCCTGTGTCCAGAAGAAAATCTACCAGCTCTGCGGCCCCGGCCTCGGGATCCCTTGCCTTGGAAGAATCAGGCGAGATTGTTCCAGCCAGCGTTACGTCTCCTCGGAAAGGAAGAAGGGAAAGCTCTATTAAAACCTCTACATCGTGTACTACTAGGGAACTGCTGGAGTGACAGTGTTTTGTTCTTGTCACTAGCCTCTTTCAGCACCCTGTCAAGGTTGGTTCCAAACAGTTTTCCCCCTTTAAATGGGCTGGACACCAAAAGATTCTTTGCATGACTGTCAGCTCTCCAGGACCTTAGCCAGAGTCTACTCCTAGCGAGACATTGGCTGCCATGGCATGAGCAGACCAAGCTACAGCGTCTGTAGAGGCTGTAGAGATAAAAGAGGTGGCCAAGGTAATATTTTTAGACAATTTATGGGTCATTTGATCGGAGACGACTGGACTTTGGCCGAGCTTAAAACACTTAAGAATGGCTCTGGTGCAGTAGGAAGCAGCCAGGGACATACGTAGCATAGCTGACACAGCATCAAGGGCGCGCCGAAGCGCCATCTCGACCCCCTTGTCTGTAGGGTCCTTTGGATATACATCCCCCTCCATAGGAAAAACAGACTTACGCACTAGCGAGGCAGCCACTGTATCGACCCTTGGCAGTGAAAAGAACAGGTGTTTGTTCTTGGAGAATGAGTACAGTGCTTGTTGCGTTCTGTTCAGTCTGAGGGCCCGGTTCGGCTGTTGCCATTCTGTGGTAATAATTCTCTCAAATGCCCTATTGAGTACAATACCCCTGTCTCTTGAGGCGGTCTTGGGGATGTATTCCCCCTCAGATTCATCACCTGATGAATCGGACGGGCTGCTCTTACTAGCCTTCTCTATCAACCCCAGGACCCTTTGAACTCTCGTAAATAGTTTGGACTTGTGGGACCCCGGGAACTCACAATCTTGCTCACTGCAGTGGATGAAGGGGTCGGGAGGGGCAAAGGATCCTCCTGCTTACCCTGGTGTTCACCCTCTAATATCTCACCCTCCTCCTCCTCGTCCTGCTCAGAGGAGGGAAGCCCCCCACCAGAGGAATTGTCTACGGCCTCCTCATAAATTAACTCCTCCTGAGAGAGGCGCTGCCTGGGCTGAGGCTCTAGCACTCTTGATGCCCCCTGAGGTGGCTGTGAAAGGGTATCCTTGTCATCCGAAGCGGAACCAATTTGCTGCAACAGGGTCTGCTTTGCAGGTCTCTTGTAATTGCGGGCAGGGTGTTTGCCTTTGCCCGCCTCCGTGGACTGGCCCTTACAACCCCTATGGGGAGGGGAAAGGGTCTCTTTCTTCCATGGGGCCTATTCCTCTGCTGAAGAGAATCGAGAGGTGAAACAATTTTATTCAGGGCCTCGAGTTGCAATAACATGATTTGGGAGAACCCTGTTCTGCTGGAACCCTCAGCCAGGGGAGGGTCAGGGCATGGAGACCCCGAAGACTCAGAGCTGGGGTCATTACCCGAGCTTCTAGTAACAGGAGCCATCTAGGGGTAGAGGCTGACATCTAGGGGTAGAGGCCGCCGCAGGGACCAACTGCCACGTTCAGGGACCCTGAGAGTCTGTCACCCCCTGCCAGCAGACCCTTGAGAAAATTTGAAAATCAGAAATAAAATAAAAGGGATTGGGAGGAATAGTAAGCTGCCCGTCAAAGAGAGGCTGGCTACTCAGTCAGAATGGCCTTCCTGCCAAAAAAAAGGGGGGGGAGGGAGACCAAACTATGCTGCAGGGCCAGAAAGAAAAAATAGCGCCTCCCGCCGCTCAGGAAGCATTGCCAGAGCAAGAAAGGGGGTGCCAAAAATGGCGAAGCCCACCCAAAAGCATTTCTCATGGGCCACACCTCAGGAAAACGACTCACCACGAGCGGGAGAGCTGAGGAGGCAGCGGCGGCCAAAGACGCGCTAAAAACTGCCAGGGAACGCCGAGGACAGCATGGGGCGGAGCGCCGGGCCAAGAGCAGCAGCCGGAATCCTAACTCCGGAACCGGCAGTAGTACTGTCCCAAGAGAGGCGGGGGGGTACCTCCCTGCCCTGGGCGGTGGCGCAACCCAGGGGCAGGCGCCCTGTTTTTAGCTAGGGCTGGGATGGTGGCGGGTCTAAGAGCTGCAAGCGGGGCGCCCAAAGGAACCCTGCCGCACCCGCCCTTCCCAGGACTCTGTGCCCGAAGGGATGGGTCCTGAGGAGCCTAGGTGCCTGCTGAACGGAGAAGGGGGACGAAAAGGCACCAAATTCTAAATAATAATTTAAAAAATCTAGCTCACCCTCAGAGTGCTGTGGGTGAAAGGATCCCCCCCTTGCTGAAAAAACTAAAATTAATCAAAAACTCAGAGCGCTAGCAATCCAAAACGGACAGAGCTCCCTAGCCTACCTCCTATCCAGTCAGAGGCAGGGAAACAACTGGCCAGTGGAAGGGATGGACCCCCTCTACTCACGGCCAGTCGCAACTTTATCTTAATCTGCCTCCTACTGGCCTAAGCGGGGATCATCCCAGGCTGAAAAGAACTCCCATCCTGGACGTCCCAGGAGAAGATGGTTTTCCCTGCAATAAATACCCAATGTTTTCAAGGCATGCCTCTTGCCTGGCTCAGCTACTGACAGCAGAGCCATATCGTTGGCATACAATAAAAGCGATAAGCTTCTCCCAAGCATTCAAGATCGAGGAGGAAAAAACTCATTGTCCCGAAAACTTGCAACAATATCATTGAGAAAAAAATTCAATAGAAAGGGGGCAAGAACACAGCCCTGCTTAACACCCGAGCTGGCGGGGAAGGGATCACACATCAATCCATCAATCAATTACCATCTGGTGTCTGCTGTGTATCCCTGCGGCTTGGCTCCGTGCTGCTGCTGCTCCCACTGCTTGCGGGTCCCCGCCGGGCACCGTGGAGGAATGGAGAGCGGGGGACTGTGAGTGAGGGAAACTGACTGACACTCTTCCTACCCTCCCCCCCATCCCCTGGACCGGCCAGCGGAAGCGCCCGAGGAGTACTTAAGGAGCGGATCGGCAGCTGCATTCGAGTACAGCAGTCAATTACCATCTGGCGTCTGCTGTGTATCCTTGCGGCTTGTCTCCGTGCTGCTGCTGCTCCCGCTGCTTGCGGGTCCCCGCCGGGCACCGTGGAGGAATGGAGAGCGGGGGACTGTGAGTGAGGGAAACTGACTGACACTCTTCCTACCCTCCCCCCATTCCCCTGGACCGGCCACTGGAAGCGCCCGAGCGGTACTTAAGGAACGGACCAGCAGCTGCGCCGGCAGCAGACGCCGGCGGACGTGAGCCGAAGGGCCACGGCCAAAGGGTGTGGCCCTTTGGGGCCCTTTGGGATTCGGAGGGGGGGGAATGCTTTGAGTTGTGAATGACTACTGATGTAGGGTTGGTGGGACCACCTCCCCCTGGTGAGAGAAGGGCAGAGGTGGTTAGGCTTTCCCTGGTGGCAGCAGGGGACGATGTGACTGTATATGAGACCTACCCCGTTGTTGTGGGGGAGGTCACGGAATGGGATATCAGTTGAGTCATGGGGGGGTGTCTGTTTTTTGTAAATTTTTGTTTTATGGATGCTATATAAATTGTTATATCATGTTAGAAATGCTGTTTTTGTATTGACTTGGGTCCCCTGCATGGAAAAACCCGGAATGTATTGCGTTGTTGTAAGCCGCCTCGAGTCCTTTGGGAGAGAGGCGGGGTATAAAATAAAAGGGATATGATATGATAAGCCTACATTTCATACAAGTATTTAAATATAACATGTGAACGAGGAATAGTAATCTGTTATCAATATTTGTGACACCCAATTTTGCCCAAAGCAAATTTCGGTCTATCAAGTCAAAGGCAGATTTCAAATCTACAAATGCCACGTAAAGTTTGCTATTACGCACGTGCACATACTTATTAGTCAAATGGGCTATAACGTAGCAATAATCCATCGTAGAGTGGCCAGCCAGAACACCAGCTTGTTCTTTAAAGAGAGTGCCAGTTCTCTAGTTTACCTAGGAGATATTTTGCATACAACTTGGCAGCTATATCGATTAGACTTATTGGCCTATAATTTGCTAGGTTTTCCCTGTCACCCTTTTTAAATATCAGGATGATAACGCTTAAATCACAGCCAAAGGGGATTACTCCATATGTATTTATATATTCAAAAAGTCTGCATAATATTGGGATTCACCAATCAATGTTTTCCTGGAAAACCTCACCTGAGATTCCATCCTCACCCAGGGCTTTTCTAGCTGGCAGCTTGGAAATGATAGACCTTATTTCCAATTCTGTCACAGACTGCCAGGCTGGGCATGAAGTTAGCACCAGGTCGCCTAGGGGATCTCCACTTCCACATATATAGATCTACTAAAGATGTTTTTTAAGTGATCCTGCCAGGCAGTACTTGTAATGGAGGAGTCCTGTAAGGGATACTCGGCTATAATCCCTTTATTTACCACTGTCCAGAATTTGATGCTATCTTTCTTACATATGGATTCTTCCAGAACTGCCCATAGACAGTGCTGGTGTGCCAATTTCTTACACTTAAGTTTATTCCTATAAGTGGTTTTGAACTGCCTGCTCAGAGCTGTCATTTTTAATAAGACGAGCAGCTTGGTTAACAGAGGATTTAAGTTTCCGGCACTCTGCATCAAACCATGTTGCTGCATTCCGTTTCCTCCCTGAATACCTAACGGAGGTCAATCTATCCCTTAGTTTCGCTAATATCACATTGAATATTTCCAGTAGGTTACCCGTCTTAGAGTCCACTGGCAAAAAAAGCCTCTTTATAATGCCTAAACTCCTCTGTAATAAGAGAGAAGGCATTGCTTTTGCCACATTGGAGTTCTATCTCAGGACTCTATTGCCCTGCATTTCCAGCTGGGCTAAACCAAAATTTTCTTTAATTTGTGCAGGAGGCTCCCTCTGTGGGACATATCTGACCATTAGTGGTTAATGGTTGCTAATACCAAAAGGGATAACAGTGAAATCCATAAAAGCATCAAAAGGATCAGTTGGAACACAAATATAATCTATAATACTCGGCCTATTTCCGGAAGCAAAGGTTAAATTGCCATGATAATTTGATCTAGTCCTCCCATTCAAAAGCTTCCAATTTAATTTATATAAGGACCTCAAGAATTGCAATCGGTCTTTAGAGGCACAAGGTGGAAAAAAGAAACCATCCTCAATCTCAAGACCCACTGTGTTTGCTATAAATAGATCATCATTCCCCATTTGGGCGTTAAAGTAGCTGAGCAGCACAATAGGATATAAAGGATGGCATTCAAGTGTAAGGGTTGGGAAGGTTGTCCTGAAAGGGGACGGCAGAGACCCTCGGAGGCAACGGCACTCGCTCATCAATATGTCCCTCAGGATCGTAGATGGCATTTGGAAGATACACCTCCCCAGCCTAGATCATCATAGTGAGGTGAAGTGCAATGCCTGTTCCTCAACAGGGAACGCACTACACACAGGTGCACACCAGACCACCTCACACACCGGAACCAGGACCAAGGGTATGAGAGCTAGGAGGTTTGGGGGGGGGGCAGTGATGGGGGACCCTAGGACAGGGAAGGAGGACAGGGCACATACATGAGGGGGAAGTCCAGGTAACCAAGATGTGGGAACAAGGGTTTAGGGATAACACAATTAGACACAAGTACTCACACGCTATGTCCACTCTCTCTCACTCTCGTTCTCTTGCTCTCTCACAGTTCCAAGATCCATGCACAGTCACGACACCTCTATCGCATGGGGGTTCTCCGGTTTCTGTGCAAAGAGTTAATGCATCGGCTAGAATATTCAGTTGTCCTGGTCGATATTGTATTTTAAAATTGAAGCGGGCAAAAAACAAGGCCCAACGTCCATGGCGTGTGTTAGAAATTTGAATAGCTTGTAAATATGTTAAGTTTTTACGGTCCGTGATCACGGTTACTGGATACTTCGCTCCTTCAAGATAGTGGCGCCAGGCTTCAAAGGCAGCCTTGACGGCCAATAGCTCACGGACCAGTATTGTGTAGTTTTTTTCCGCACTAGTCAATTGTCTAGAATAAAAAGTGCAGGGTAACAACCTATCCCCCTCAGGTCCAGTTTGTAGGAGTATGCTCCTACTGCTTCATTGGATGCATCTGTTTCCATGGTGAATGGTTTCTCAAAGTCCGAGTGCTGTAAAATAGACGTGTGAGTGAAGGCGCTTTTTAATGCCGTAAAGAACGTCTATTGTTGTTCCGTCCATTCATATGGTGTCCCTTTATGTAACAATTTGGTAAGGGGTTGACTTAACCTGGTGTAATTAGGGATGTATTGCCAGTAGAAATTTGTGGTGCCAAGAAAATATTGCAGCACCTTTACTGATGGAGGCGCAATCCATGTCAATATGGCATCCACCTTTTTTCTATCCATTTTTACTCCGTGAGGTGAAATGACAAAGCCCCAAAACTCTATAGTGTCTACATGAAAGGCACATTTCTCTAATTTACAGAACTGTTATTGGCGTAATATCTGCAAGACTGTCTTCATGTGTCTTATGTGTTCCGCTTCCGTGGTGGAGTAAATTGAAATGTCATCCAAGTAAGCGATCACAAGTACATCCAGGACGTCATGGAACACATTTATAAAATGCTGAAAGGTCGCTGGAGCATTGGCAAGGCCAAATGACATTACTAGGTATTCGAAATGACCATACCGGGTCCGAAAAGCCGTTTTTCATTCATCACCTGGTCACATTTGCACCAAATTATAAGCCCCCCAGAGATCCAGCTTCGTGGAAATTGTAGCTCCCTGTAGCCAGTTTAGCTGCTCTGGAATAAGAAGAAGCGGGTACCTGTTTGTGATAGTTATCAGATTCAGTCCTCCATAATCGATACAGGGACGTAACCCACCATCTTTTTTAGGAACAAAAAACAAGGGTGCCCCTGCAGGAGAAGAAGAGTGCACAATGAATTCCCTTTGTAAATTGTTGTCAATGTATTCCTTCAGCGTACTTAATTCAGGCCTGGATAGGGCATAGATACGTCCATAAGGGAGTTCAGTTCCAGGAAGGAGGTCAATAGGACAATGATATGGCCTATGTGGTGGTAATATTGCTGCTTCTTTTTCACTGAAGACATCTGCAACCTCCCTATAAGTCCACGGAATCCGAGCATCACAAGATGACTGTAGGGTGCTCATTATTTGTTTGTGGGTGGGCGGTGGCACCAGTGCATCAGGGGGGAAGCTCACGGTTCGAATGCGCCAAGCGATAGTGAGGTTGACATGTTGCATCCAAGGCATCCCTAAGACGATGGGAAAGATGGGGGGGACACACCACATCGAACTGCATCTGCATCGAGTGCCCACCGACCATAACTGATAAGACTTGGGACTGTGTGGTAATATAGGCCCCGATATCAAAGGAGATCCGTCAATGGAGTGGACCAGTTCAGCTGGAACTCGGCAAGTATGTGGAATTTTATGACGCCGAAGAAACCCCTCATCCATGAAGTTTCCCAAGGCCCCCAAATCGATTAAGGCCCATGCAATAAGACTACATGCAGGCCCTAACCTCAATAAGAGGGAAACGCACATGTGGAGCAACCATCAGCATTGTGGAAAGAGCGACAGCAGTGGGTGATAGGGGAAGCATAGGCCTTACTGGGAAGCCCCCTATACATTCTGAGGCTGGGGTTTCCAGCTTCCCATCGTACTTTAGGGAGCGAGGGATAACTGCAGGCGAAATGAGAGGGCTCTCCACAGTAGAAGCATAACCACGACACTCGACATTGTTCCCGTTATGCTGCAGACAAGGGTCCCCTTGACGCTCCCAGCTGCATAGGCTCTACTTCATCTCCTTTGGGAGGTTCATCTTTAGATGATAGGGCCCCTGGTGGTCTCGGGAATGGTGGCCGGAAAGGCTCCTGTCGGCGCTCACATTTTTGTTCACTCAAACGCTCATCAATCTGCAATACCAAAGTTACCACTTCCCCCCAGGTGGCAGGTAATGTAGAGGTAAATTGATCCTTTAATTCATCGTTTAAGTCTGTCTGGAACATCAATCTGAGGACACTGTCTGGCCATTTCAAATCTATTGCTAATTGCTGGAATTCAGTGACATACTCTAATAAAGGTCCTTTCCCTTGCCTCAATCCCAAAATCACATTCTCTGCGTCTTTGACATGGTGTGGGTAATCAAACAGAAATTTAAATTCACGCATGAATCCCTCATAATTGCTTAACAAGAGGCTGTTACTGGTTAAGAGGGGTGTTGCCCATGACACGGCTAGACCATCTAAGAGCCTGATAATGAATGCTACCTTTGCATCATCAGTTCCTTACATCTTAGGTTGTACTTTAAAGGTTAGTTCACAGAGAACAAGGAGGCTCTGGAACTGGCGGCGGTCCCCTGTAAACTTAGTTATGGTGGGACCCTTTGGCTTTCATGGGGCTGTGGCCCCTGTGTGGGGCCCGGGGGGGGCAGCCCACGGTCCCACGGGGGTAGGTAAGGGAAGGAGAGGGGGTTCGAACCTTCCGGGTCCCGGGTAGAGCGTTCCCCTCTAGGTCTGGGAAGCGGTGCTGCTAGAAAAGGTTCCCTCAGGGTCTTATGCGGTAGTTTGGAGGCTCTCAGGCTCTCCCTACCAAGCTCATCACAGGGATCTAGGCGCAGCCACTTCCCAACCGGGGAAGGCCCCTCACACACGGGCCACAAGCACACCGGAACCCAGGTCCCAGGGGGAGTGTAGAGAGGTGGGAGGAACACCGGTGCCAGGGGCCCCCGCAGGGGCGGGGGTGGGAACACGAGATGAGGAAGGGGGCTTCTTGCACT
>QEPC01003743.1:4081560-4115946 GCA_003113815.1 Sphenodon punctatus | reverse complement strand
GCTCTCCTTGCTCTCTGTCACCAATGCTCTCAATTCCTCTCGGGTCTCTCCACACGCGGGGCCGGTCTCACAGGCTAAGGCTCTGATCACCAGCAAGGAAGGAGTGTCATGGCCTGCCTTATGTAGGCTGTGCTGAGTGCCGAAGCTGCAGCCGCTGTGAGCGTCGCAGCGGGGCGTGCGGGGGCGTGGTCACGTTGTGGACGTTGGAGGGGGGCGTGGCTACCTCGTGCACGCTGGGGGGAGGCATGGCTGCCTCCGGCGGCCCTCTAGTTGTCCGTCGGCACGCCGGCGGGGGCGGGGCCTTGGGACCCGTGGCCTCCTCCTCTCTCACAGGGGGCGTGGAGTTGTGGGGTCTGACGCTCGGCCGTTTCTTGTCCTGCGCGCCGCGCCGGAGCCCCCCTGGGCCCTGCCGCTGGCGCCGGCGCCCCCCTGGGCCCCGCCGCTAGCGCCGGCCCCCCCCTGGGCCCCGCCGCTGGCGCCGGCCCCATCTCCTCAGGCCCCAGGGCCTGACACCCTGCTGCCATGGGAACTGCAGGGGGAGGAATAGGGGGAGGAACCTCTCCTCAACCCTCTTGTTCCTTCAAGTCCGTGACCTCCAGAGTCAAGGATTGTACTGCCCTAGCTAAGTCCTTAATTTCGGACAACATTTGCTCCATGGGGCCTATTTGTCAGTTTTAATGCCGGTGATACTGTGAGGGTTGGGAAGGTTGTCCTGAAAGGGGAGGGTAGAGACCTCCGGAGGCAATGGCACTCGCTTGTAAATATGTCCCTCAGGATCGTAGATGGCATTTGGAAGGTACACCTCCCCAGCCTAGATCATCATAGCGAGGCGAAGCGCAATGCCTGTCCTCCAACAGGGAGCGCACTACACAAAGGTGCACACCAGACCACCTCCCACAGTGGAACCAGGACCAAGGGTATGGGAGCTAGGAGGTGTGGGGAGGCCAGTGATGGGGGGCCCTAGGACAGTGAAGGAGGATAGTTCAGGTAACCAAGATGTGGGAACAAGGGTTTAGGCATAACACAATTAGACACAAGTACTCACATGCCACGTCCACTCTCTCTCACTCTCTCACACTCACGGTTCCAAGATCCACGCACAGTCAACACCAAAAGGGTCTGGGGCCAGTCCCACAGGCTAAGAGCACTGATCACCGGCAAGGGAGGGGAGTCCATGGGCACCTTTTATCCCGTGAACAGCAGGGAACGCTAGCGCAGGCGCTCTGAGCACCATGGCTGGGAGGCAAGGGGCGCGTCCTCCCGGATGGAGCAGGAGGTGCCTGGGCGGGGCGAAGCACTCTCTGTCATGCTGCTGGGTCCCGCCGTCATTTGTGTTGCCAGTGGCGGTGCACGGCCTCCCTGTGCTGATTCTAGTGGTGCCGCGGCAGTGGGTCAGGATGTCGGGGCTATTTCGGGGGTGCTAATGCGGTACCGGTGACCCTTTCAGGGGGTCCCCCAAGTATGGGCACGCCGACGGGCCCCTAAACCCATCCTCCCCCACACCCTAAGACACTGGAGGAAGGGTCTGACATCAAGGCACAGATCCACAAAATCCTCAAGAGAAGCCCAAAAGCCAGATCACTCCCAGGTGACCTGAGATGGGGGGAGATACACATTAATAATTATGATCCCGGAATTAAGACCCCAAGAGACACGGACAGCTAATGAGTTCACAGGGGCATTTGCAATCACCTTGCTTTTTACTTTAATGGCTAAACTAATCAAAATAGCCAAACCACCAGCTTCTCTTCCCATCCCAGCAGTTTTGTGAGCTGCTAGGACCCATGTTTTAAAACCGGGTAGATAAACAGCTTGGGTATCTGTCACCCAAGTCTCTGCAGACAAAGAATCTCACGTCTCCTGAAGAGATCTTGGGCATCACTGTTTAGGCAGGATTTCTATCCCGCCATATTCCAGGACAAAATATGAATTCCGGTATCATAATCAGTGCAAAGCCCCCCTATTCAATGTCACTGATTTGGGCAGGCATTTTCCATCATGCCCACTAGGTCTTCCAAGGGTAGCATAGATTCCCCAGATCCAGCTGTTAAATTTAACCTTGTCCTAAACTCTTCACTATTTTGTTCTACAAAAGGAATCCCCATTTGAACAACTGATGGCTTGAGTGGGGAAACAAGTTTATCAGTACTGTGTATAGAGGGAGAGGCAACTATTTCTAGTTCATCCTCTGTATCTCCTACCACTATGTGGTTTACTTGGTCATTTCCTAAGATATTTCCAGTCTTTATTCTGAGTGAGCTAACCATCTCTTTCCAAAAAGACAAGACTTTAGGGCAAAACTCTACCTCCTGGAGACTAGCAGGGGTTTGAGAATTACCTGAATTACCTGCTATCTTTAACAAATTTCTATAAATAATTTGAAATTTGACCAATGTACATTCCTGTTCTTCCCTGGAAAATAATGGAAAGGATTCCAGGAGTTCAAGTTCTTGGAGGCCAAGATTCGAGTCCAGCTTTGCCTCTATACCCTCACTACAACCCACTTCTTTTACTTCCTTGATTATATTATTCCCATTACCACACTCCATGGAGGACTCTGTGGTGTTACTAATCTTAGCATTACATTGGTCTTGCTTGGAATGCTATTGTACCTCTATAATATCACTTAATGCTTTCGGTTGTAGGCTAGCTCTTTCCCCTTCTATTTCTTTCCTACCAACCCTCTGCCCGTTTGGGGGTACCAGAGGACCTGCGCTATCCCTTGAGTTTTCCCTATCCCTGAAGAGACCTCAAAGGCCGAGTCCTTCCTTATAGTAGTACCTGCCCCCACTATAGTGCCGCCAGGACAAGTAATTCCAACATCTAAAAGATGGTTAGTAGACCATGCCCTTGGCGGATGAAAATTAATGAATGTTCTCCTCCAAGCAGAGGGGGACAAAGCCTCAAGATACTGGCCCTTACCTGCTGGGATTGAGTGATGTACTAGAGGGTTTTTTTAATGTCCTAACAGAGGCAAATTTAATCCTTGCAAAGCAACAGAGTGAATAAAAATCTGAGGGGAAAAAACCCCAGCTTGCAAAGACTCTATGTTGTTTCATTGTATGATGGACTATTGATAGCTTAGAAAAAATAATCATACATTTCATCTCTCTCTCCTCCCTCCATATGGTTTGGACTTGCCTGGCATCACTTGATTTACAGCCTATCTAAGCCAAAAAGTTAATATGACTGGTCACCATTCGAGGGGAGCTCCAAGATGGTATATGCCCATTCGGGGCTGAATATATATTAAGTACTATGGTATCTGCACTTAGATCCAAACTCCACCTGGGTGGAGTTATTACTCCCATGCTATATTCAGGTAACTGGCAACTTTCAGAAGAATAACCATAATCAACCTTATGGCTTGAAAGTTTAAAATCTGGGGAAGTACTAGCATTAACAGTCTTATTTCTAACAATGGGCTGGGATATAATCCTTTTTCCCACAACATCCAGCATTTTACTTAACTGAGAAAAAATAAGTTGTAAAGTGCAGCTGATGAGCATGATTTGATCAGCCATAAATTCCATAGGAACTGTGGAATCACCTACACCAAAAAAGTCTTTATCAGCCACCCCATGCGGATTACAAGCTGGGGAACCTCCATAATTAAAATTGCGTTTTTGTTTTTTATTTTGTGTGTCTTCTCCCAGAGGACTTACTGCTGTTTTTCCTACGGAGTCCAAGATTCCCAATACAGTTGGGTCAGAAACAACAAGGGAACTTGCAGAAAAGTTCTCTGAGTCTCCAACGTTACAGGCAGTATTTTTCACCCCAATAGAACCACTTAACGTGAAAAAAATCATCCAGTTTTATTTGCTTTTGCAGTGGCAATAATTGTCCTTCCAAGGCACTGGATCTTTTACATTTTGTAGACATTTTAAAAATTTGGGACCACAAACCGCACAATTTCCCAATTTACACACAGAATAATATATTGCCCCAGATTGTCTTACTTAATAAACACAAAATCTAGGACAATTATGTTTGGTTTAGTCAATGCCAACAAGAAGGTCAAGAGGGTCCCTAGCTCCTAGGGCACTCCAAAGGGCCACCCTCAACGGTTGTGCCTCTGTGCGCGCAGTCGCAGGCCGCAGATGGCCTATCACCTCTGCCAGCCAGAAGTGCAGGGGCAGGTTCTCCTGAGGGTCTCCCTGGGATAGCAGGGGACCCAGTTGCCACTCACCCCTTACACGCACCTGGTAGGGGGAGCAAGAAAAAACACTGAAGCAGCCACGGGACAGTACGAACCCTCCAGGATTCAGCAAGGCAGCGGTTCCAGCCAAAGTCTCCAGCCCGCTCTCCTTCCTCCATATACAGACAGAGGGGCATGCAAACATGGGTTCTGCTACAGGCAACCCCTGTGGCAGTCACTTCTAAAAAGAACTGGAGCAGGAGCAACTGTCCTGCATTTTTCTGCATGTTTTTATACATGAGAACATGCAAGTATAAAAATATGTAGCCAGCATAACATGTGGATCGTTAGTTACTTCTGACTTCCGTCACCCCAGTCACAAACAAGATGTGGAGAAATGCAAAAGCCATAACCAGGATTTTCTTTTCTTTCCCACACACTCTAGGGGTGTGCAATTTGTTTTTGTTATTATAACGAAAACAATTTTTTTCATTTTCGTTATTGTAATAACAAAATAATGGGAAAACAATGAAACATATTTCCGGCTATACATTTTTGTATCCAATTATACGAATTGGAATGGTGACCAGTCATATTAGCTTTTTGGCTCAGATAGACTGTAAATCAAGTGATGTCAGGCAAGTCCAAACCATATGGAGGGAGGTGAGATAGATGAAATGTATGATTATTTTTTCTAAGCTATCAATAGTCCATCATACTATTGGATTTTCGTATAATTCGTATCCAATTATATTAGCTTTTTGACTCAGATATACTGTAAATCAAGTTATGTCAGGCAAGTCTAAACCATATGGAGGGAGAAGAGAGAGATGGAATGTATAATTATTTTTTCTAAGCTATCAATAGTCCATCATACTATTGGATTTTCGTATAATTCGTATCCAATTATATGAATTAGATTTGTTTTTGTTATTATGATAACAAAAACACATTTTTTCATTTTTGTTATTGTAATAACAAAATAATGGGAAAACAATGAAGAACATATTTCCGGCTATACATTTTCGTATCCAATTATACAAATTGGATTTTTGTATCCAATTCGTATTCAATTATGATGAAAGTTGGGGAGATAGTACCCCCCAATAGAGGGCACTATGTGTAGCGAATTTCAGAAAGATTGAATGAATGAAACCAATTTTATAAGAAATAGAATTATGTGATTTTAAGAAAAGCTGTATATACATTCCTGGCTGCAACTTCTTCAATCAATCCATCAATCAATTTATTTGGCAAAATAGCTTTCGCCATAGCCATTTAAAACAATTTACAAATAAATAAAATACAAATAAAACACAAAAAACAAAATATCCAATATACAGACACACAAAAGGGGATCATCCCATAGCTTCCAACAAGGGGAGCCACCGTGATCCACCACTTTAAATAAAATGCCAATCAACAGTCATATTCATAAGACAAATTATATCACTCACGCACTGAGCAGCAGTAACGCTTTACCCCCATTGTTCTATCCTAGATCTTAAGTCAAGATGGCAAGGCTGGAGAAAAAGACACTCCTAAGAACAGAAATACCAACACTCCCATGGCCTGACACAGTATACATAAGGAGCGACACAGGCCTTACTTGGCCTGCATCACCACAGTCCTGTTAATATAAAAAATTTGGCCATAGTGGCATTCATACCTTCCCTTCGCGGGGCAAGTGCCAAGACACTTACCCCATGTCAGGATAGGTGCCTATAAATATCACAGGCCATGAGAGCTGAGATAGTAATTAAATCAGGGGACTTGAAGAAAGCTATACGTATCATTGATTGGACTGGGGTTGGGCACACTCCTGGGCCAATCCCAGCCGGGAAGTACTGCTCTCTTATGCATTGCGTGAGGGGGCATACAAACAATGCATGCAACAAATCCCCCACGCAGCCCAGTGTACAAGGACAGAGCCTCTCAGCGTACGGGATTCCGACTCGCCTCCCCATTACAACCTTGGTGGGGAGCAAGTTGAACCTCATGAGTGTTAGAGCCCTGCGCAACCCAGGATCCTCCAATTCACTCAGGTACCGTTCGCACCCAGCTGAGTACTTAAATTCCCTATACAGGGGTGCACACTTAGGTACTGCAGCTTTCCCCATATCCAACTGGACAGCTTGATCGACCAGCTGCCTATGCACAATTTGTTTCCTACCGCATAGATGGACTTCGCTCAACATCTCAGGGGAAAGTCCAAGATTTCTAATCTGGTTCTTCACCCCTTGAGACCAGGTAGGTGATGCTGGCCATGACTGCACCTCGATGCAACAGCACCGAGGTAGCCTGCCCTCGGGCATATGTCCCAACTTAATCCAATATTTTAGGACTGTCTCCAAGATTTTGACTTTTAAAGGCAAAGTGCCCGACTCCAATCGCAACAAGCAGGATGGAGTACTCTTAGGCATGGCAAGGAGGGTTCTCAGGAAAACATTCTGGGGCAGTTCTAGCCCCTCAATCGATGCCACGCCCCAGATTTCGGCACCATACAATGCTCCTGGTCTGGACTTCACGTTGAAGAGGCTCAATGCAGGGACAATTAACCTGCCCCCATGGGACCTACAAAACCTCAACAGCCCCAGGACCGCCCGCTGTAATTTAAGTTTGGATAGCTGGATATGTTTTTGCCAGCTAGAGTTATTTGCAAAACGCAGGCCCAGATAGGTATAAACAGGTACCTGCTCCAAGTCATGCCCATCCAGGGACCACTTGAAATGCCTGCGTCTTTGGGAGGACCTTTTAATGATCATGATCTTAGTCTTCTGATGATTAATAGAGAGGTGCATCTCAGCACAGAATTCCCCGACGACCCTTAACATTCTTCTCATGCCCAACCTAGAGGGCGAGAAGAATGCCATGTCGTCGGCGTATAACAAGATAGCAAGTGCCCTCCCCTGTACACGTGCAGGCAAACAGTAGTCCTGGGTAACCGCAGCAACTATACCATTTACATAGAAATTGGAAAGGAAAGGCGCCAACACACAACCTTGTCTCACACCATTGGACACCATGATCTGATTTGTAAGTTGCCCATTTTTTCCCACACAAACCCTCAGGGCAGAATTATTATACAACAAATACACCAGAGTGACCAACCTCCGATCCATGTTTGTTTTGTACAATTTCTCCCACAAGATATTCCGGTCTAATAAATCAAAGGCTATAGGCTTCCCCTCCTGATGATCGCATATTTTTCCATTAAATGGTTCAATGTAAAGCAGTGATTGATTGTAGAGTATTTTGCCCTGAAACCAGTCTGTTCCTGAGGAAAGAAGTCAGCCACTGAGGCCCAGTCCTCCAATTTGCCCAAGAGATGTCTCGCATAAAGTTTTGCGACTATATTGATAAGACATATTGGACGAAAGTTTTGGGCCAACGAGCTATCCCCTTTTTTGTATATGGGCACTGCAATACTAACGTTCCAGCCCGCTGGGACGGAACCGGTGTTATTAATCATAGAAAACAAATGTGCCAAAATAGGCAGCCACCATTCGAGGTTAGTCAAGAATAACTCGACAGGAATACCATCGATTCCCGGGGCCTTCCCTTTGCGCACTGCTCTAAGCAGAGATCTGACTTTTTCACACTTAACAGGTGGCCAAGGGGTGACCTCCCTCAAGGTCTCCTGTGGCACGATGTGCAGGTCGGGGATACGAGTGAATAGCCCCCCAAAACGGGCTAGCCAAGCGTTAACAGCAACGCTAGCCTGAGGGGGGGAAGACACGAAAACCCCGATTAACCAATGCCCAAAACTTAACCTGGTCATGATTATTAAAGGCGGCGGCCAACTCCTCCCAGGTTTTCTGCTGATGAGCCCGCTTCTTTTTCTTTATCAATTTCTTGTATTGTCGTTGAATAAACAACTGCACAATATGCTCCTGGGTAGGATTTGCCTTAACCTTCCTACGCCAGGCCTTAAGGTGTCCCTTATACTTGGCACATTCGGCATCGTACCAGCCAGGAAGGCGGCTCAAAGGCCGCACAGCTGTATTTAAGGGCCTTCCAGTAGTAAGGGCACTCCTGAAACTCTCCAGTAGGGCGGTAAACTGCTGGCCAATCACAACGGAGTCATCTAACTGGGTCTCCAAGATACTCCACCTAATGTCCCTGAAGTCCTCTCTACCGTACAAGCCGCACTAGCCACCCCCATTTTTTCTGACCATCGTATCCTACAAGTTGGGTGGAGCAGATTTTCACCCTCCAAACCACGGGGGCTGGCCGGGGACATCCCCTCTGAATCTAACTCCTCCCTGCAGAAACCCAATGCAATAGACAAATGATCCCCAAACCCTTCCATCAAAACTTCAAAATTTCCCACATCATACCAGTGCGCCTCCTGGACGCAAAAGAAATGAATGACGCTGCAACCTATCTGGAACAAAAAGGTGTACTGACCCCACGGATCCAATGCGGAGCCCCCATTTAATACCTTCCAACGCCCAAGAAATAGGAACTCAAGAAACTGAGCTCCCTGAGCATTGAGTTCCTTATCCTGAGACCTCCGCAGAGGCCCGAAAAACTCATCCTCCTCATCAATACCCAATAGTACTGCTTGTCTTTGGGCGGAATTGCCAATCCTGGCATTAAAATCTCCAGCTAATATAATGGGGACTCCTGTAAACTCATTTTCTAATGTAATTACATATTCTCCCAGCTGTTCCCAAAAACAAGGTTTGCATGCTGCTTGCGGGGGGATGTAAATATTGCATATAATAACCCTAGTAGTTACATCTAACGTGAGCAACGTTACAAGAGTGTTCACAGGGGCATCCGACAGCCGTTCCCCAAAGGCTGATGGGGTGATTTTAAGCAGGGTAAGAAGCCCTCCGGACGGACGACCATACGATGCCACCCTAACTGCAGGAATATCCCAAGTATAATAACCAGGAAAGGAGAAATTCGTAGCATCTAGGAGCCAAGACTCCTGAATGCAGATAACATGGAAGGCCACTAAAAAATTCCGGACTTCATGGTTCCCCAACCATGACCACCCCGCAATATTCCAGGACACGATCTTAAACTTAAACTGGGGTCCTAGATCACCCACCATACTACCTTCTCTCAGTCATACCTCCCCCCAGCCTTCGCACCTTCCCTCCTCAGGTGCCTGTCTGACTGACTGCATAAAATTCCCGCCCTGGTCAATAGAGGTAAGTAGATTACCCCCACCAGGGACACCACCCTCCTTGGCATAACCTCTCATGCTACCACTACCATTGTCCTGGATACCACTCTGCCTTAATCTCTTGGGTCCCAGCGATAGGTTCCCACCCACCCTCCTCATCCACCACCCTCCCCACTGCCCCCCCTGGACTAACAATCTCTAACCCCACACTGGCTGCATTACCTAATACGTCAGCCTCTGATCTTGCCTCCATCGGTAGAGAGTCCACCGTCTCTACATGTTGGGCTGATACACTAGAGGCCTGGTGAAGGTGCATATTGGTGTTGCTATTCTGCTCAAAGGTCCTACACACGAGCTTGTCCTGGATGGCCAAGAGTTTCCCCAAAAAGGAGTCTTGCTCCACTGGGGCCATAGAATCAAAGGACCCCATCAGGGTAGCCTCGTCAACAGCCGAAAAGGAAGTGGCTGAGCATAAATCGAAGAGTCTCACTGCCAATCCAGTGGAAGAAGTGGGAGGGGCCAATGGCCCCCTCCTTTTGCCACCCACTACAATAGCGGAGATATCCCCCATATTCTGGGAAGGTTCTAAATCCCTTGAATTCCCCACAACCGGCAATAGCTGACCAGCTTGGCTCCCAGGGTCTTGTGATGACTCCATGGGTGCCCTATTGTCCCCTTCCCCACCCTCCCTCCTTGCCAAAGAGCAGTCCTGCTGTAAACCGATCACCGGCTCTGTCGAGGAACCAGATGGGGCTCTAATGAAGACTCTATCAATTGAAATGCCCCACTGCCGCAGCCAATCTCGGGCCTTGAATAATCTCAAAACCCATGCCTCATCATAGAAATGGATCCTAAAACAGGGACCTTCTGCCCGTTTCCGTAATTTCTCAATTTTGCTAATTTCTCCCGGAGACAAAGTGACCTCAGTAAAGAAGGAAATATTGTGGGCCATTTCCCTAGTATCCCAGCTGGGAGTAATTCCATTCCTTAGGGGCCTGGCCATTATCCATATTGCCGTCGGTGCTACTTCCTTAAATCTCCATCCCGAAGGCCCCGCACTCCGTAGGGCGAGCGTTCTAGCTCTGCCCAGATTAGTGGCGCTACTCTCATTACTGCCAGCTACTGTCCTAGAGGCCTCCCTACTATGCGCATTGCAAATGTGCGGGTAGTTATCAAGGCCAGGGAACATCTTAAGCAACTGTCCCTTGACCGATGACAACACAGACCCCCATTTGATGACATCAATATGCAAGGCAGTAACAACATTAAAAATCTGAACAGATAATTCTCCAAATTGACCATCACATTCTCTAGTATCAAAAGTTCCAGTGTCCATTCCCACGAGGAGCCTGATTCTCCCTGAGGGAGCCGGCACTCAAAAAAGCGTCCACAGTCACCTTAGTTGAGGCTGATGAATCCCCTGCATCACCAGGGTCCACTGCCAAACTGGCAAATCTGTTCTCATGAGCAAAATTCGGCAGGGGGGCCGGACTCCCCCAACCCTTCACAAAATCCACAATCTTAGACTGTTGAAGGCGAGGTTGCTCCTGTACCACCGCTGAAGAATTTGATGGTCTTCCACGTTTCCTGTCCATCGTTGCCTAAGTGGGAAAATCTCCAACCTATGATGGCACTAGAACAGTACCCAGTTCCCATGCAAAATGAAGATAAAGGTAAAAGGGGGGGAGGCGCCCTAGCCCGGCTCGCGCCCAAGACCGCGCGCACAAGGGCGTGCCCTTGCGTGCACAGCCCATAGGCGCGCGGCCCGGGCGCGCGCCTCCGGCACCACCGGGCGCTGGGAGCTGCTTTTAGCCGGGGCAGCAAACTGGCCACCCCCCCTCACAGGTGCTGCAAGTCCCCTCCCACTGGCAAAGCAGCGCAAACACCCCTCAATATCCTGGTCACTTTGGAGAGCAGATCTTGGCCGGTCAGCCGCGTCGCAGGTAGCCGGGGAAAGCGCACAAAAAGAATCAGCAACTTCTTTATCTTCCATCCAGTTTGCATGCAACCTGGGAAGATTATGACCCTCCCCAAGATTACCAATTCTGCCACATTTCAGAAAGATTGGATAAAGGGTCCTCGTGTTATAAAGCCATTAACTTGAAAACGCATTTCTGGCTGTAACATTTTTATATTCCATCCTGTTTACAAGACATTTGGCAGGAATGTATCCCACACCTTCCCTGTCATCTCTGACAAACTACAAGACAATTTGATAAAGGGCCCCAAATTTTATAAGCAATTAAAGTTGTTCCCTTGAAGACCATTATTCAGATAAATAGCAGCACATGCAGTGCCAGTCAGAGGCAGGCACCCACATGTCAGGGGGAGGGAGGCTGTAGGAGGGAGGATGGGGAGCAACCCAACAGACTGACAGACACATTTACTAGTCAATTACTGCATGCTTCCAGCTTTACAGGGCCAATCGCTGGTGGCTTTGAGGCACGCATAGGGGGCAGCCCTGGGGCGGGCACAGAAGGGACATAACTGGGACATTGGAGACAGCATCCCAGAAATCAGGAAACATGGTTTACACATTCAGGCTGGCCAGTTATCATCACAATCACATCCTGCAGCACTGTGACAGAGAATCTCTATGGACTCTTTCCTAAACAGATGCTTCCAACTTCCCAGTAACATGCGAGGAGAGAAGTCGAGATGGTCACAGCACAGAATGAGGATATTTGGTTGACATTTCTGCTGGTTAATTAGCTTCACAAACTGGTCTTATACCACAGTGACATGTAAGAGAATCCCTGGCATAGGCTCATTCTCTGCATATGCTGTGCAGGCTTATAAAATTGGGAACCTTTATCATAACTTTCTGATATTTGGAAAATATTATCCTGAAGGTGTGATATACAGCCCCGCCAAATTTCATGTAAACTGGTTGGACTACAAAGATGTTAAGTCAGATATACATTTATAAATGAATCGCTTATACCACCAGTACCTTTTATCCCTGAAAGCTGGCAGAGAGAGTGAAGATGAGATGGGGTATAAACATGCCAAGTTTCATCCACATTATATGTGAGGCAAAGACGTTACAGCTAAGAATGTATATGCAGATTTTAGCAAAATAATATAATTCAACTGCTTATAAAATCAGATTCCTTTTTCCAATATTTCTGAAATTAGTTACACATAATTCCTTCCCTTGGAGGTATAATGCCTCCAGGTTTCATCCAACTATAATGAAAAACAAAAACGTTACAGCTGACAATGTGTTTTCCATTGAAACCAATGGAAATTGAAAACGAAAGTAAAAATGAAAACATTTCGATATTTACGGAAACAAAAGATTTAAATAACGAAAATGAAAAACAAAAATGAATAATGACATGGGTCCCTGGTTCACACCTCTAGCAGACTATGTTCCAGCAAGCCCTGCATACATATAACCATGCTTAAAAGTCAGATACTATTTTTTATTACTTCTTTTCCTCTGAGATATGGTGCTGGACAGCTGGGGTTGTGCCAACATTAGAAAATTCACTGAACTACACTTTCTTGGAAATGCAAAATGGTTTTACAGTGGGAAGAAGACAGCAAAACAACCTTGCCTCCACTGTAATAAAGATGGAAGGAGGCATATATTATGCAAATGACAATGATGTCATTCTTGTGCCACACAGTGTTTTGGGAAGTGGATAATGTAAAGCTAAGGCTGTTTTTACATGGACCGGGGTGGGTGTGTCGGCATGGCAGATGTAGGTGGGTGTGTGCCCTGGGGCGGGCATAGAAGGGACATAACTGGGACTTTGGAGATAGCATCCAAGCAATCAGGAAACATACACCTACCGACACCCATCTCCACCCATGGAGCATCCTCAGTTCTGTCAGAGGGCCCCGTGGATGGAGATGGGTGTGGGTGGGTGTGCAGCGGGTGTTGGTGGGTGTGCAGCAGGAGCACACACACAAACACCCGCATCCGTGGCATTTACATGGGCACACACCCGCCACATCCCCATCCCCCCATGTACCAGCGGCCATTTACATGAACTGCTCCCGCCCCCCCNGGGGGGGGGGGGGGGGGGGGGGGAGACATCCAGGTAAAAATGGCCAAGAGTTCAATGCATTCTTTGGATATCCTAAACTAACGTTGCAGTTGCTGTTACTTACTCCACTCATTAAAAAAAGAACCGTTGGAAATTAGGGGAGCAAGAGGTTACTAGATGTAGACAATTTCCTGCCTGTGTGTATGCAGTTATAATTTCCTCTTGCATTGTAATGAAAAATATCTTTAAAGACCATCTAGGTATCTTTGCTTTTTCCTGTGAAAACCTACCTCTGGTACTAAAATAATAATACCTACACTCTGGTACTAAAATAAAATAAATAATAATAATAACAATAATAATAATATATCAAATACAAAAGATGTCTTTGATCACAAGAAATTTAGTGATTCACTTGAAGAATTTGATCATATTTAGAATATTATTAAGCATATTTTTAACATATTCTCTATATGAAAAATGGGATGGTGTGACTAGAAAACGGAGAGCCAACTCAATACCCAAGCTGGTATAACTGCTTCCAAATTGAAGAGGTGCTAGATTGACCAGTTTTACAGCCTCTTTATTTTTGAATGGAAAATTGAAAGCAGAAAACGAAGGTAGTGGGTTCACAAGACATGCAAGAATGCACATTAATTAGGTGCTGTCATGGAGTCTGCATCCACCCACCCAGAACAGCAACCAAACGGTTAATGCAGGAGAGGGCCCGCCTGCATGTGTGGGTCTAATGGGCAACACTGCAGCAGCTGTGAGATCTAAAGGCCATGGAAAGAAGGGTCAGGAAAGCTAATAGAGTGAGAAGGAAGGGGCTAGGGAGGAAGACTCCTGACTATTCCTTGCAGTGAAGCTGCCTGCACTGCAGGTGCATAGCTAGGTTGGAATGGGTCCTAGTGCACAAGATGGAATGGGCCCACCACTTCCTCTCCCAGTGGCAGGGAATGCACCTGAAACAGGGAGTATGGCCCCCTCAGGATCGTGGGTCCCAGTGCAGCTGCTGTACCATCTGTCTCTATAACAGCTACCCTCTGGACTGCCTGGTGGGAGAACCATCCAGCAGAGGAAATGGAAGCAGAGGTTGAGTTACTCTATGCACTCACCAGCCCTGAAAGAAGAGTGCCCAGTGGTGAGAGCATGGACTGTGCAGCCAGCTATAGGGAGCTGCAGAGAGCCAAGAGGGACAGCTGTTATTAGCCAGGGGGGTGTTGTCCAGATTAGAACACCTTTGTTAAAAAGCTGAAGAACTCAAAAGGCTCCTAGGTAGAACCAGTGTCAGAAAGGAATGGATGTTGCTGGAGTGAGAAATAACCTGCATAAGAAAGGATGAATGTGAACCGCAAATAAGCTTTAGCTTAAACTTGATAAATTTGATTTTCTATAAGATTGTGACAGTGAGTTCTGAGTTCCTATGGTTGGAGCCATATGCTTGCATGGGCCTAATCCTCTTGTCCCATTACTGATTTTGTGGGAGTGCTCACAATGTGCTAATTGGTTTTAAAGAAAACAGATATACTCAAGCACTGCAGAATTATATACTATCATTTTGAATTTCATGAAGTAAAACAATAATTAAAATGAAGGATAAATGTAACATGTCTGTTTCCCCCAAAATAAAAATGTCCTATTTTTAAAAGGGAAAATATGGTAATAAAATTTGATTATTTACATTTTTTTTACTTACAAAGCACTGGTAAGTCTCCCACAGTAAAAACTCCTTCAACAGTTTTTCTATCAGACACCTCCATACCAGCATGATGATAAGCCACCCCACACATTAAGAGATCTGCAAATGAAATTATATCCACTGTCTTACCAAATTTTCTGAAGCAAATATGAAATTATTTTGCCTCTAATTAAAACTTTGTACTTACCTCTTAGTTTGGCATCTTTTATTAAATTTGCAGACTTTTGTAATCTACAGAAAAAATGAAAGTATTAAATCATAAAAATGACAAATCTAATTTACTATTTTATATACAATATACTAAAGTAAAAATACATTACAAGAAGCACAAGTGACATTCCATGAAGAACTCTGAAGATATTGCATTTTTATTAGCAATTCAAACAAATATAGACACCTTTGTTTCTGCTCCACAGTCATAATAAATTTAGCATCTTTTGCCAGAACAGAAGCAGCCTGCTGTACTCCTTTCCTTGTAGCACAAAACTATAAATAAGAAAATAGATAAGAA
The DNA here is from genome assembly GCA_003113815.1 of Sphenodon punctatus. Classification (NCBI taxonomy): domain Eukaryota; kingdom Metazoa; phylum Chordata; class Lepidosauria; order Sphenodontia; family Sphenodontidae; genus Sphenodon; species Sphenodon punctatus. The sequence goes on along the minus strand of QEPC01003743.1, from coordinate 4,100,457 downwards.
AATACTTTTTTGTATTAATGGCACTAAGACAAGATAAGAACTTTAAAGTTGCCAAGACAAAAGCATGCTATTTACCACAAGGGCTGGTTTTTGTTCAGAATAGGTTTGTATAACACTGGCTACTTTGTAGTTAAGAGTTAAGTCAAATTTGAATTCTGTTTGGTTGCTACCACAGGGAAATCCAAGAACCACTTTGCGAAGTTTCACTGGTCGGTGACTTTCATCCATTTTCAGACATACAGCAGGCCTTTTACCATCTGAAAGCCATTCTGAAATCTTTAAAAGAAGAAAGAATCATGTTAGGTTTGAAGTCTGAAGTTAATGCCTCTGGCTGAAATCCTAAAAGGATTTGCACAAGCAGAGTCCACTGAAGTCAATATGGCTCCACAAGCGCAAGTGCTTTTAGGATCGCAGCCTCTGCCATTAGATATGTTCTGCCTCTAACTACAACACACACATATATATAATATTAAACTGGTAAGGCAACTGTTTTTTTAATTGCTGTTTGTTTAATTGTACCCTATGATACTTAGAAAGGGAGTTTATAGAAGACTATTTTCCATGACTTATTCATATATTTGAAAATATATTTTTGAAAAAATAGCAGGCCAGATTACTATTTTATCAATACTGGTTTAGTGAAAATGAAAATTTGCCCTGAGCCTAGCCTGAAAACTTCTGTATCCTCAATGTCATAAATTATATTTATATTCAAAGCAGTGGCTATGAGCAAATGAAAATAAAAACTATTTTTAAAAAACCTATTCCAAGTGTAATTTATAACTTTACATGATTGTTATTTAAAATTATAGAAGAATCAAATGAACTCAATAGTTCAACTAATTGAACATTTCAAAGAACATTTGTTTTCACCACTTACCTCAGAATACATAATAAGTAATTTAAAATTGTAAAGATGTAAAATAAAATGAAATGAAACTTTAACTCTTACATCTTCAGCATTTGGGATTGTTGCAGAAACAGCCACAAATCTCATTGGAAGAACTGTGTCAGGACACTCCACGATGCTTGAAAGGGAAGACTGAACAGTTTTCATCCGACTGACCACAACCTCAAGAGTTGCCCCACGGCTTTCATCTTTTACAACATGAACCTATTAAAATAATGAAAGATGTCAGTCAAATAACTGGGTCTTTTATTGGGTTCTTCAGTTATAGATATGTTAAAATAAGGATAGCACTCCTTTACGCTCATGAAACATTTTCTGTTTTTTTTTACCTCATCAATAAGGAACAAGCGAACTAGTTGGACTAAAGAGTTATCTCTCCATTTTCTAGTCATGCTATCCCACTTTTCCTAGGAGAGGGGAAATAAAAAATTAGGACGTATCTAAGAGCAAGTTTATGGCAGAAATAGTACTTTAGGAGATCTTTAAACAAATCCCTATGGCAAATCAAGTTTTAAGAGTGTAGTACTTGGACCAGGAGGAAAGGGGAGGCCCCCAGTTCAAGCCTCAGCCATGAACTCGCAGGGTGGCCTTGGGCCAGTCACAGATCTCTCACCCTAATCTATCTCACAGGGTTGTTGTGAAGATTAAGAGTTGAGTGAGTTAGTTAATGTTACAGTTAATAAGTTAAAGGATTATAAGTCACCCTGAGCCTAAGGGATAGGGTGGGATAAAAATAAATAAAATGGCACTATCAGTGCGCATGGCTGTTTACAAGCAACAAAAGAAACTGTAAAGTTACCCTGAACTTTAGTAGGTATGAGAAATAAAAGGGAAATGATTAATGTGCACAAATAAGCTATTAGACTATAATTATCGTATGAGGTATTTTAAAATTCCTATTATTAATAAAAGTAAAATGAGTAGCAAGTTATATATATCAAACATACTGGCGTTGTCATAATAACGTGGGCATGTTGTATTTCAAATAAATCATCCATCACTGTATCTCCTGTCAGCTCCTTGCATATAAGGCCAATAGGTCCAAATTTTTCTTTCCAGTCATCAAAACGCTGACTGCACAGAACTTTTATTGGAGCCACTAAAAATAATAGAAAATGTTATGCTAAGAAAAACACAGGATGCCTCAACAAACCTTCAGTGGCCATATTGTTTAAATTACCATATGCATAAGATAAATAAAATTTTCTGGAGAAAAAGTGAAACTGGAAAAATTGAAAGATTTTAATTATAATTTACACATCGAGCTCATGATAGTATTTATCACTTCCTTCTAAACCAACCCTGAACTTAGGGGTATATTTTATCTCTGCCAGCATTATAAGAGAAAATACCTGAACACCCCCTTTGTACCAAAGTACTATGTATTCTCATAGAATCTTCAGCTTTACTGCCTGAGAGCTACCAATCAACTAACAGGGCCAAACGAAAAAAGTTTTTCTCACACAAACTCTAACTCTATTCCTGGCACTGCCACTGAAATACGGGGGGAGGGTGGCGGGCAGTGATACTGGGGAGGGTATTCTTTGTTCCTCCTCCCAACTTTTGTATGTCTTTGGGTGAAATCAAATGAGACAATAGCCTACTGGAGTCCATATTCGGCCCATGGAGCCCTCATTCACATCTTTAGCACATCCAGCCTAACAAACAGGCAGCCCCCTGCCCATATTTCATGTGCTTGCAGCAGCTTCTACCAGTGGTGCTAGCATTCTCCTTCCCCCATGGCCACCTCTCAAGAGAGAGGAGCACTAGAGATCTCCCTTCTCCCTGCAGTTTCCTTCCCTGTCTCTCAACTGAGTGGCACGCTAGAGATCTCCCTCCTCTGCAGTCTCCCTCCCCCATGGGTGCCTCTCAGCTGAGAGGTGGGGAGGGAGATCTCTAGCGCACCTCTCAGCTGAGAGGCAGCTGCAGAGAAGGGAGACTGTTGGGGGAGGGAGATCTTTAGCATGCCTCTCAACTGAGTGGCAGGGAGGAAGACGGGGGGGGGGGGAATCTGTAGTGCACCTCTCAGCTGAAAGGCAGCTGCGGGGGATGGAGATTGCTATCACTACTGCCTTACAGCTGGCTAGGCACACTAGGTGGGAGTCAATGGTGCTGACAGACCTGGATGCAGGTGAGGCTGCAGGTGAGTGAGATGTGGACAAAAGGGTACCCATTAGCCCTGATTGGCCCACACGGTGGGCCCACGATGTCCATTAACTCCGTCATGAGTGATAGTGTCACGGAGGAACATAGGGTCACACATGTGTAACACGGGCCTACATGTAGACTACAAATCTGGTAAATATGTAATGCAAAAGGTTTCACATGTATGTAATGTTACAATTGAGAACTGTAAAACCCAAATCACAGCTGTGACACGTGACCAACCTCCAAGAAATGGAAAGACAGTTTTGTTGATTGCCCAGACGGGGGGGCCAGACAAGGTGGCCAGAGACATTTATATGCTAATGCAGGCAGCCATTGCCTACATGCAGAGACAGAGAAAGCTGATAACAAGAACGAGGAGTTCCCTCCTCAGGATATAAGGAGATGTACCCCAGAGGGGGCAGAGGCTTTTCAGTGACTTTCAGGAACTCACTCACCATCTTGCAGCCAGTCAGGCTGGAGACCATGAACTAAAAGAGATGATTTGGCTCTTCTACCAACTAAGTCTGTAGACCCAGTCGCTTACACCAAAGGACTGAGAGAAACGTACAGACCTTTATAGGGTAAGATGCTGATTTAGGAACTCAACCAGTATAGATCAGGAATGCGTTATATTTACCTTTGATTTCTAGTAACCACTCTGTATCAACTATCTTGTTTATGTAATCAATAAACTTACTTCTTATCTTTATGAAGAAGTGTCTGTGTCTAACATTGGAACACAAGTGAGCAACAAGAGCCCTCAAGCTCTTGCGAACTCAGAGAGTAAAGAGTCTGTAAACGGGAAGGATCGGGCCCTTGAGTGACAAAGGAGTCGTCCCTGTGGCAGACTTGAATTAGCCAGAGAGAGAAACTAATTCAAGTAGGCTGTGCGCAAGGGAAACTGAGTCACTCAAACCCGGTAAAGAGGGAGTTTGGACCTCCAACCCATGACAGATGGCTCTGTGGTGTCCATGTGGAGGTGGGAACACACCTGGTGAAGGCTAATGTGGGCTATCATCTCATTTGATTTCACCCTTTGTCTATAAAGAGTGTAAGTTTGTTAGGGCAGAGACTGTCTCTTACTATATGTATTTATGGTGCCACAGGCACTAACCTTATTTGGGGCATCTAGAATAACAAACATAATTGTATCATGAATAATGGGTGCTAACAAACAAGACGTTAGCCCACATTAGCTCACAGCAGGTAGGTATCCACCTGCCCATTTATTAGGTGTTCGCCCCCACCAGCCACATGGCCAACACCCACTGGACAGGTAGGACACCCACAATAAGGACTTGGAGAATACTGAGCCTGGGCTAACGTGTGCCCATGTGTGTCCATTAGGTTGTGTACACTGCCCCCAGACATACAGCTCCACCAGCACCATAGAGTCGTGGGCAAAAAATCCTAGACCATCTAACCAGTGATTGCTTCCTGGTCCCTTCTTCATTCTCACTCTCACTGATGTTGCCAGTGGGGGCGGCCCACAAGCCCATGAAATATATGCAGGAGAATGCCTGTTTAGTAGGCTGGACATGCTAAACATATGAGTGGGGGCTGCACGGACTGAACCCGGACAGCAGCGGGCTATTGTCTCGTTTGTTTTCACTCGGTGTAATAACAACAGTTGAAATAATGTGTAAGCTGTGTTTCAATTCAAGCTGTTCATCATAGCACATAAAAGAAATCAGGAAGTCTACATAACAAAACTTAAAGAATGAAATAATTTTCTACCACTGACAGTAGGTAAGAATTAACTGTTAAGACTTAGAGATATACTCACTGTAGACAATTTTAATATTTAACCAAGGCATTGGCACTTTCATTAGTAATCTGGTAATAGCTAGTTCAAACATTACTGTTTTTCCGGAGCCAGTTGGAGCACAAATCACAAAATTCCTATCTGTGTAAAGAAGCTAGGAGAAAAATTGTAGTAACAGTAAATACAATGAAGCTATATAAAGGCAGCTATTCATACATTCTAGCTGAAATTCTTGGGGAAAAGACACAAGAGGGATTACTAAATGGCTAAAACTGAACTCCTTATCTTCCCCCCTCATCCTTCCTCTCCCTCTTCCCTGTCGATCCTCATTGATGGGGTCACCAGCCTTCCTGTCCCCCAAGTCTGTAGCTTAGGCTTCATCTTGGACTCACCCCTTTCTTTTAAACCCTATATTGATTGTTGCCAAATCCTGTCACTTCTCCCTCCATAACATTGCTAAGATTCACCCTTTTCTCTCTGTCTCCTCTGCCAAAACCCTTATTTATGCCCTGGTCATCTCTCGTCTCGATTACTGTAACCTCCTTCTCACTGGCCTCCCCTGCTCTCACCTTTCTCCCCTTATATTTGTCCAAAACTCTGCTGCCATGGTCATCCACCTTGCTCGTTGCTTCAACCATGTGCAGCCCCTCCTCTCCTCTCTTCACTGGCTCCCCCTTCCTGAACGAATCCTGCACAAGCTCCTAGGCCGCTTTTAGACGAGCGTGCGGTGCGCTCGCGTGTGGTTTCCAAAATACCGCGAGACGGGATCAGACGAGACGCTGCCGCGAGTCACGCACACGGGACGGGGAAGCGCATTCTTTTCAAGCCACAAACTGACCAGGAGTCTGATCAAGGTAGGTCATTCGCGGCTTGAAAAGAATGCACATCCCCCTCCCGTGTGCGTGACCCGCGGCAGCGTCTCATCTGATCTCATCTCGTGGGATTTTGGAAACCACGTGCGAACGCACCGCGCACTCTTCTAAAAGCGGCCCTAGTCTTCACCTATAAAGCTCTTCACAACCTTGCTCCCCCCTACCTCTCTTTGCTAATTTCCCTCCGTACTCCAGTCCGTGAACTCCACTCCTCCTCTGCCTCTTCTCTGGCCCTCCCTCACCTCCCATGCTCCCCATACCGCCTCTGTCCCTTCTTCCTAGGTGCCCCCCACGCCTGGAACTCCCTCCCTGTCCACATCCGCCTCGCCCCCTCCCTTCGTACCTTCAAATCCCTCTTCAAGACCCACCTCTTCCGCTCTGCTCTCCCCGAATCCTCGCTCCCCTCACCTAATTCCTGCTGATACCCTCCATCCAGTACAATCTGTTACCTGAGGTCTGTGTACTCATATCCTCACTACATGGACCAATCAGCCATCATTCTTGATGTAACCAAGCCAAGCGCGTGCACCTGGGACCTCGCATCTTCGTGAATGTTCCAGTCCTTGTCTCTCCCTCTGTTTCCCTTCCTTTGTCTGGCCCCCACCCCCCGTCTCTCAGATTGTAAGTCCTAGGGCAGGGACCGTGTCTATTCAATGAATTTGTAAAGCGCCAGGTACATTGCTGGTGCTATATAAATGCTTGCTAATAATAATAATAACTATTATTATTATTATTATTAAATTGATATATACTGCAAATGAAAGATGACACTGTACAGTTTTCAAAAGACTAGATAATAATAATAATAAAATTTATTGCGGCAGTAGCTTTCGCCATGGCCTATAACATCAGACATGCAAACAGAAAATAAAAACAATCAATATAAACACCATTCTAAAGGAGAAAACTCCAAGGATACAAGATAATATAGCAAGGGTGACCCTTTAATCAGGTGATACCTGGAAGCAAGAAGTACATGCGTCCTCTAAACAAGCAAATTTTGTTAATTTCGTAAAGGGACAAAAAACAAACATCAATAGTCAAGCATATATACCTTAACATTCTAAGCCCGAAGTCACTAGTTCATCCCAGTTAAGGTGGGAGGTGGCTTAGACACTCTGTGGTGACATGAGATCTTGTCAATTACAGGGCTTTTACACGTCTATGCACTATAATATGTAACAAAGAGCCTTCATGCAAGATATTCACTTCCACCATACTGGCAGTGTAACACACGATTATAAAAAGACTAGATAGATGCATTAGATGTGAACTAGGGCTGAAATGAGATCTCACAAATGCAAGAAATCTCATCAAAATCCAGGTGCTTGGTTCAACCCAAGACAAACTGAGCATCAGGATATCTTTGCTGAGCTCTCGGGAAGGAAAAAAAATAATCACTGTGCATACACAAACTGGGTACCGGGTCGTACGTAATCCACCACCCTTAACCAAAATGGTAATGACGCTATTGCCACCATTTTGCTTAAAGGCGGCAGCCATTTGGCACATGTAGAAAATGGCTTGGTGGCCATTTTATGCATGTGCAATGAATTTTTAAAAAATGTTTCTCACCGAGAACTCACACCAGGTCCAAGAGCTTGGCAAAAACTCTGTCCTGGTGCTCGACATAGCAAGAAATACTCACGAGCAGCAATTTAGCTGCTCGTTTCACCCTTAATGTGAGCTTTAAATAAGGACAAAAGAGAAATGAACAACAATGTCTTTTGGGGGGGTTGTGTGCGTCTTTTCTGCCTATCTGCCAAACAAACATTTATTAAACACGTAATGTAGGTTTTAACAGATGAGAGATTAGCCTGCTTGAGTACAGGATCACTTTGTGGAGGCCCCACGCAGCTGCCACTCACAGGTTCCATGCGATGAACTGGGCAGATGGGAAGGCTTTCCTCCCTGCTGCAGTCCACCCACCACCAAGATATCGTCACTCCCCAGACCACTGTAGGCACCCCACCAGGGACTCTATGGCCCTGATGGATCTACATACTTGCAGAAGCTGCACACACCCCAAACAGATGGGAAGCGGCCACGTAGGTGCACATTAGTGCACATCAGCCAGCATCTGTCCACACTGCAGGCTCCACATTTGCCAGGATGATGCTATGAATAGGGGCCGCAAGGTGGGTGGGTGGGTGGGTGGCAGGCAGGCACCGGTGAATGTCTGGCAGCCATCTAAAGCCCTTTTCCCATGGATACTCTAACGCTGATAAAATGGGTGTTATGTTTTATTATACATGTTGCAGGGCAGCATGTGTACTCTATGGGTGCCCTGCAACATGTATAATAAAATGTAACACCAATTTTATCAGTGTTAGAGTGTCTGTGTGAAAAGGGCCCAGCAGACAGGCAAGAAGCCATCCATCTGGAGGGAGTTGATCTGTGGTTCTGTCTCATCCGTTTTCACCTGTAATCTACAGCTATTAAGTATCAACATCTGCGATGTTACTATAAACACAAAAAATCTATTTTTAGTTGCTGATGACAGTTGTACAGATGGACCACTGCAATGCCCACTTATTATCAAATATAGATTTATTATAAAGGTGTATTAACTTTGTTCTGTAACAAGTAATCACTTTTTCAAATTATCCATACATTCCAAGTATTAATTCACATTTGAAATTACATTGAAAAATAATAACTATGAATAAGCAAGTTGCATGGAAGAAAATAATTTTTAAAAATATTCCATACTTACATCATCCAAAGCCTTGGATTGAATGTAGTTAAAATATGGGAATTCCTTGAAAATATTTCTAAACTGGGCAGCTTAAGGTCATATTTAGGAATCAAAGAATTTAATGAAGAATGTAAAAATTAATTTCCTTTAAAAATATTTAAATCACTGTCCACCTTATTTGGATATGAAAAAAACCTTCCACTCTTACAGGCTTATCAGGCAATTTTGAAATCTAATTTATTGCATGATTTGGTTATTTTATTTTAGTTCTATAAAAATCCACACCACAAACCCACTATCCCTAGTGTTTACAACTGATTTCATATTGGCTGTCTCCGACAAAACTAAAAACTAGACTTGGGGGTTTAACTACCCTATGGTCATTGTCTACAGTACAATATTGAGGATGTTTTTTCCTCTAAAGAAGTGTTACAATTGAGTGGAGTGGTCAAGAAACTAGACACTAAAATTCACATGCACTTTTAACTATTTGTATGTAATTGGGTAAATTAAAGCTACTGATAATGGCAAGGGAACCAGATATTCTTGGATATTATAGCTAATCATTTCCTACACCAAATTGCGCTGAACCAACAAGAGGAGATGTTCCTTTAGATTTATTTTCGGTAGGTGGTAAAGGTATTACAGAAGAGCTGGCTATTTGAAGTAACTTAGAAAAAGTTAACATGAGTCAATCAAGTTTGACTTGAATTTAGGGTTTGAGTTCTCTCCATGACAATTAGAATGGTACTGCTGTCCTTCTGTATGGAGATGATTAGACCAGATAGGCTTGTGATCATTTCTGACCTTCGACTCTATGTTATTTTTAAATATCAGGTTTCCAAAATCCCTGTTATCATACTTAAAATGTATCTGTAAAAATAGATAAATATGAATAGCAGGGTTAAGTGTTTCCTTCGTTCTGGTTTATCTGACTTTGTACTTCTCTGCTCCACAGAACAAAAATGTCACAAAAAGAGAAAGAGCAAGCTGCTTGGAAACCTGAGGGCCAAATGTCTGATAGGTACTGATACAGATGATGTTTTTTGTTAATTATATTTCATCATCTAAGGCTGAAACAAGAATCAAAATGATTCTCGTAAGAATCGAGAACTGGCAGCAAGATCTCAAGAAGATCTTGCTAACAGTTCGAGATCTCGCGAGGTATCCTGAAAAAAATAACTAACCTTCCCCCCGCACTTGCAAAAAAAAGGGGGGGTGGCTTTTACTCACCTGGCTGTCTCTCCAAGTTCAGGGGGACTTCTCTGTAAGGGAACGGAGGAAGCCTCTGAAGAGAAGGCAAAAATAAAAATAAAAAAAACCCATAATTGAACATGCTCAAAATGGCTGCTGGGCAATTCTGAGCATGTGCAGCCCTTTTCCAAAAGGTGCTGGCAGTGTCAATGCCATTTTGGAAAAAGGGCTCCACATGCTGTGAACAGCCTCGGTGGCCATTTTGAGCATGCACAGTGTTTGGGTTTTTTTTAAAAATTGCCTTCCCCTCAGAGGTTTTCCCCACTCCTCCCTCTGATAAGCTGAGCGGGAAGAGATCCAAGCGAGACCCAGTGGCTGGAGCAGTCTCCATGGACTTGGAGGGGAAGAGTAAAAGCCCCCCTTCTTTTGAAACTGCAGGGGGAGGACTGTTCTCGAGATTCTAGCCTTTCTTCTGCAAGTATCCAGTAGGGATGGGTGAACGCAGTTCGGGAGTTCGGACCGAACTCGAATAGTTCGGTCAACCGAACCGAACTTCCGAAATGAACTCGATTTTCGAACCGAATTTCCGAACTCGGTTCTGTTCGCCCATCCCTAGTATCCAGGCAATTCTCAGCTCATTCCCATACACAAGAACGAGCCATGATTCTCGAGATCCTCACCTGATTCTCGTCGAGAAAGGCAAGAAATCGAGTTTTAGCCCTAGCTAGTATAATGCTCGGTTTTTAAATAACAAGGAGTATTGGTGTAACAGGCTTAGGGCTGGTAACAGGCTTTTTGTTTGTTGTTTTGCTTTTTAAAAAATTCTCTTCTAAGTATTAGCAAAGGGAAAAAAACGTAAGTCAACATATAAAAATTAAAAGTCTGAGTAAAGAATATGTAATGCTGTTTGTACAATTAGTAAAGCAAGATCCACAGTTTTGAGAAACAAAAGATAGTTTCCTAAATCCATATTTTGGCATATAAACAAATTAACTGATTTTCAAAAGTGATGAGCTCCTATAAAATCCACTGAAAACTATTGTATGCTCACTATTTTGAAAAGTCAGACTATTTAGGTGCTTAAAGGATTTACAAACTTATTTATAGATATCAACATTTTAATATAAAAAACTTGGCCTTAGAAGTGTGACCAGGAATTAGAAAATAAAATATCAAAGAGCCAGAATGAAAGCATGAAAGAGAATAGTTGAGGTCTGGATTGGGGAAAGATAAAATATGTTTATATTGAGGAATGAAATAACCATACAGTAACTGAATATTGAACAATTTGTGTTAATATTCTTTTCTTTCAGAAATTTGTGATAAGGCATTAACATGGTTCTCTAGATAAAATCTAAACACTAACTAATTTCAGGTGTATATTCTAATTAAACAAGTATAATGTTACCTTAAATGTACTCTGTTTTTATAAACATGATTTTACATGTGCATAGACTTGCTCAAGCAATGCACGATTAATTATTGGTCAATTGTCCAATCCACTAACCTTGGAGGTCCCATCCTTAAAGAACAGCTTATTTCTTTTCCAGCCTTTTATTGCAAACCAAAAATCAACACTGCAAAATTTGTAGGTTACCATGTGCATAACGAAATCAGATGAGAGATTTTAAATTATTTATTTTGTATATGCAAAACAGTTACAGCAAGTTAAAGGATACGGATTTCAGTAACAGCCCTCAAAATGGTCAAATCTTTTTCTACAGATCCTGAAGAAAAAAAGCCACACATTTATAAAAACTGATATCAGTGTTTGGGGGGCGGGGTTAACCATAAACTTTATCTTCTTATCTATGGTATTTCTATGCCCCTCACTATAACATTATCTGAGTGTTTTACAATCCTTAATGTATTTATCCTCAAAACATGTCTAGGAGGTAGGAAATATTATTATCCCATTTTAGGGTGTTTTTAAACAAGATGCTACCATGCATGGCCACCCAGGAGCCACTCATCCATGCAGGGGACTGCGCTCTCCCATGAGTCACACAGCACCCACTCATGGCCACACATGGAGCACTGCCAAGAAAACCAGAGTGCACTATGTGGGGCAAGCCAAAAAAGTGCATGGCAATGGGCAGAGCCCCTGCCCATATGAACTGGGGTGGCCAGCCATGCCAGCAGACTGGTCTGCTGCTCCTAGGCACTGCGGGTGTGGGGACACGGCCTTTGTGAGTCACAGAAACTGGCCATGAGTGGTGGGGAGCCCGGGACATGTCAATTTCAAAGACTAGTCTGGCACACTTCCCCCTCCTCCATGGTCCATGTCAGGGGAGTGCGAGGCGGCTGCCATGGTAGCCAAACTGGGAGACACTGATTAGAATCCCTCCCCACTCACTCCACCTAAGTGGCTGCTCCACAGCTGTACGACTCAGCAGCCATGGATCACCCCCGGCCTTACCCACTTAAAAACACCCTTACACATGGGGAAACGAGGCACATAAAAACCAAGGGGCTTGCCCAAGATCACTCTGGAAGCCTGCAGCAGAGAAGGGATTTAACAAGTCTCCCAAGTCCTAAAATAGATTTCTAACCATTGGCTATTTCTCCCTTTCTGGAGCATTCTTCCTCTCTAAACAGGGGTAGGTTTTCAAAAGCAAACATGTATTTGAGGTGTCTAAATTCTACAGAAATTCAGTAGGGTTAAAGTATTATTTCATATACTTTGAACTCATTGGGGCAGACACTGAACTTCTCTGGGTGCAGTCAGACGAAACAGGGAGGGGAGGCAACCATGCCTTGGATAGCCTTACCCCTCGCTGGGCAACGTGATACAGTGCATTGCGTGGCTAGTGGCAGCCAGATGTTCCCCATGCCCCACAGCAGGGCAAACAGCTTCCTGCTACGCAATGTGTCCTCAGAAAAAAATTGAGGATGCATTGGGGAGCAGCCTTACCCCAACTGGGGTAAGGCTGTCCAGGACAGGGCAACCCATATGACCAGGTCCCTTCTGCCCACCACATGGCGAGCTACACAGTGGGACTGTGAACGACAGGTGCTGGTGCCCGTTGTGTGTGGCCATAACATGGTCGGGACCAAGATTTTGGTCTGGCTGGGGAAGGGAAGCGGGACAGGGCTGGGCGTACACGAGTTTGTCTGGTACCATGGCCTGCCCCGCTGTAGCAGCGGCTCCGACAAGGCCAACTCACCCCATTTCCCCATGACCGTGTGCCTGGCTCCCTGCACTTGCCCCACAGCGCAGTGGCCACTACTGCCTGCCACAGGGATCGCAGAGATTCCATGCAGAGATGGGCCTTCGCCGCTCATGTGGTCTTACCCTCTGTGTTGACAGACACTGCCTTCTACCAGTTCTCAGAATTGCTCTCCCATTGATTTTACCACTTCAACAGGCCCGGTGCTACCTCTAGGGCACATGGGGCAATGTCCCTCCTGGCTCCTGCGCCCCCCACACACAGTACCTTGGTGGGTTTTTTTGCTGCCAGTGCCTACCGTACGTTCAGAGGCCGGCGCGTCTGTTTCAAGCCGCTCCGGTGCTCTGAACTTCCAGTTTGCATGCTAGAGGCAACTGCGCATGCGCACTCACTCCTGAGCTCTGCGCATGTGCAACTTGCAGGCAGTGGGGGGGGGGTCACATTGCATGTCAGGACTTGCGCGGGGGAGGGGAGAGCCAGAGTCACTCAGAAGGAGACCTGTATGGGTCAAATGTTTACAGAATGCGCTTTGAGCGGCTGGGAGTGCAGTCCACTGCATGTGTTCGCAAACAGCAACGTATTGCCAGGATCACTTGGGGCACTATTTCATGGAGGTCTATGGAGTGGGAATCGGCAGCATTTATAATGTTAATTGGGCGGGAGCTCTCGGCATCCTGTGGAGAGGGGCAGGGGGAGCAATGGATGTGTGTGTGTGATTGTGTTGTGACATGTGTGTGTGTGCTACTGGCTGGGAGAACAGCAACTACAGGAGGGGGAGAGGGAGTGCTTTGTGTGGGGTTTTTGTTTGTTTTAACCAGTAGCAGTGACACTGTCTTTCACTCATCGGTGCGAGCTTTGTCTCTCACGTGGTGAGGGTGGGGGGCAGGGCAGTGCATATACAAATTTTAAATTAAATAAATAAATATAAAGCTGACTCGCACAGGTGCCATTTTATCTTTCTTTCAGAAGCTGAGAGAGAGAGAGAGAGACTGCAGATGGCCAGCTGCTGGTGGTCAGACTGAATCAAATCTTTCTATTTTCATCATTCATCAGAGATCACTTGTCTTAGATTATAAATATAATATTTATTAATAAATAAATAATAATAAAATAATAATCAAGGACGTTGGGTAGTGCCATACTGAGTCAGACCAAGGGTCCATCATCAAGCCCAGCATCCTGTTCTCCTCCAACAGTGGGAAGGTGATGCTGCTGAGCTCAGCCTGCTCTGGGTGAGTACACTGGGGACCCATCTGGGGTTTGGTCTTGGCTTTTTAGGGAGCCCTGGGGAACCTGTCTTGTCTTGGGAGGAGAGAGGGAGAAGGACCCAGGAGGGGGGAGGTTATAAATAATGATTGTTATGGGATGATATCACATATGGATACATACAGATTGGTTCTGCCCTTTTAGTATATTTTTAGTATTTTAGGATATTTTACATTAAATTTTAAATTCTGACTGAATATGTTTTAATTACAAATTGTTGATTGTGTGTGATGTGCTGCTCTGTGAGCAGGAGGGTGCAGGATAAAAGTGAAATAAATAAATAAATATGATTGTGCTGCCAGCTGCCTCAAGACATTAATTCAAAATTTTTATATGAGCAAAGTTGAACTTGCTGCTGTGTGGTGTACTCTAACTTGAAGGAATAGACCTAAAAACCACAATTACTTCTGCTACTACTAGCAGAAGTAGTAGTAGTAGCAGAAGTAACTTTTTCAGTCATTTCCATTAGGAAAATGCAATATTGTTTTCTAAGTGCTAATAATATCCTAAGTTCACACTAGTAGTAGTATCTCTGCAATAACCTTTAATAAAGTAAAGTCTATTGCAGTGATACTACTACTAGTGTGATCTTAGGGTTTTTTTCTCACTTGGAAGCCACTATTGCATTTTCCTAATTAAGACTGATGATGTGTCTTGTGTATAATGTATGGCACCTCTGGCTCATCAAAGAGGGTTGGTTGATGTTCTGAGGTCAGCAGCTCAATATTTGGAGTCTAGCTTGGCATGATCGGTGCTTGCAATGCATGTTGCCAGTGATGTACTGCTGGTTTCCCTCCTCTCCCAAGCATGTGCAAAGAAGGCAGTAGCCATTTTGTGGGGCCCCCAAAATGGTTGGTTTAAGTCAATGATGTTCCCTTTCTTCGCTATTTTTCAGCCTAAAGTGTGTGCTTTCTCTGTGTTGGGTGGGGGGACCTAGGAGCTTTGATGGAAAAGGTTTCCAATCTTCGCTGGAATATTCTCTGCATTTGAAAATGGCCCTGGCCTGCCCTTTGAAGTTTGGTCATGGGATGTTGCAGGCTCATCTGTGAGAAGGTCACACCACATGTTGGTTCACTAATTACTAGGGGTGGGACTTCACCCAAAAAAACCGGAAGTTCCCCGGAAGGCCTAGTCAAGCGCTGAAGCCAGCCAGCGCTGAAGCCGCCGGACCGCCGTGCAGCCGCCGCCGCCCGGAGTGCAAAAGGTAGGCCATCTCTGGGGGGGGGTAGGGTGATCCCTGGGATGGGGGGGTGTTAAACCGCCCCCCACCCCAGGGATCACCCTAGTACCTGCCGGTGCGGGCTTCAGGTCGCCGCCACTGGCACTGCAGCGGCCCGGAGCCTGCACTAGCTGGGACTTCGGCTAAAAAAAAATTCTTTAAAAATTCAGGCTGGGCAGAGTGGGTGGGGGGTGTCCCCCCTTCCACCCGCGCTGCCACGCAGCCTGGATGGGGGAGGGGGGGAAAATTCTTTCTTTCTTTTCTTTCTTTTACATTGCGGCCATTCATTTCAATGGCCGCAATGTAAACAAATCCGGCACGGGGGAACCTGCACCGGTACCCCCAATAAACGGATTAATCTGATACTGCCGGTACAGCAAAATACTGGCAGTATCGGATACCAGGGGAACCAAACTTTCCACCCCTGCTAATTACTAGTCCTTGCACGAATGTTCGTTGTAGCAGCTCAGACACCTTTTACATTGCAACAGAACTGTGTGTAGCATGTTTTGGGGGACACATGGAACTCCATGCTGCTGTTTTTGTGATGTGCAGTGCTAAAGACTTCACATAATACTGTTGGATTAATCGCTTAAGATGATAAGATCTGGTTTCTGGTTTGTTTTGCTTGCTCTGAGATTGCATGATGCAGTGCTGCATTCCTTCTCCTCCCAAGCATGAGTAGAGAGACCATTTTGTAAATCTGTGGGTCCACTGGTCATGACTACTCTTGTTTAAAATGGTTCCTTTGCTGTTTCACTGCTGCTCCCTGCTGGAAAGTAGTTTCTTGTTTCTCTGCTTGTGACTGTGAGCTTTTAAGCATCTTGCCTGGGTGTTGTTGAGAAACAGAAATGCATTGTTCCCAGCGTTAACTAATGTAATGTCTATCCAACGTTAACCCTGGGAACTCCTTGCTGCTGGGTTATGCCACATCACTTACCTACTGTTGCCCTGGCTCCGCCTACCGTTGCCCTGGCTCTGCCCTTAGGCCAGGCTCCGCCCCAAGGCCTTCCGGCCCGCCAGCAGCTTTGCCACCAGCGGCAGGTTCAACCTACCCACTGCCCCACCAGCCTCCAAACCCACCAGCCACCATTGCACTTCAAAGTATCAGGCCATTATATTATATGCTCTTTGTGACAAAAATCTTACCTTCATTATCCCTAACACAGTATAGAAATAAAATAGAACAGAAGTTCAACATTATTATCATTTTTGTCTCTTAACTGGTTTAGGAATACTTTCTCTCTTTTTCCTGATTTATACCTATCCTTTGGCACAAATACTGCCCAT
This sequence comes from Sphenodon punctatus, assembly GCA_003113815.1. Taxonomy (NCBI): domain Eukaryota; kingdom Metazoa; phylum Chordata; class Lepidosauria; order Sphenodontia; family Sphenodontidae; genus Sphenodon; species Sphenodon punctatus. The sequence goes on along the minus strand of QEPC01003743.1, from coordinate 4,083,925 downwards.
TCTTTTCTTCATCTTACCCAAATATGTTTAACATTTGTTGTATATATCTTGATTTCATCTACACTTCAGATCATGAACATACATAATACATATCACACAAAGACTGGATTGTAAACAGCTTTTCTGAAAAAATTACAAGGAAAAATTGTAATTACCTTCCACACCAGAAGTCTTTGAAACATCAGGAAATGATTGTACTTTTTTAACTACTTTTCCATTTTCAGAAGCAGAAAAAATATCATTTACACTGAACAGATTAAAATCTGAACACTGAAGTAACTGCATATTTTGACTATTTTCCCAAAACTCTCCTTTTTCCATCTCTTCATCGTTAATAGTATTATCATGAGTGCGAATTTTCCTCAAGGCAGTGCTTGAACTATCCTTAAAGTTTGAATATGAATATGTATGATCTGTTCTTTTAAATAAACTGTGAAAAAAAAACACAAGCGGATATCTTCATCTATAACTGTTATAGTATAATAATAAAGTATAATGGGAGGAGTCCTCTCTTCCCAAGCAGCAAGGCACTTGTGTGTGGAGGGGGTGTGGTGGTTTTATTCTGAGCATACTAAGAAGGCTGAATTTACCTTGAAAGAAAAATTAGCATTTGCTATCTTCTAGCTGGCTTTCAACTGGACTTTCAACAATACCCCAGTTAGTGAGACCTCCCTAGTGGGTTCAGGGTGCTTGCATTAGTCAGTAATCTCTTCAATAAAGTAATAAAATAAGCCTTGTATTTAAATCCTTATAGAAAAGGCTGTGCTCTGAGCAAATTTAATTACAGTACTAAAATATTGCCAAGAGGAAATATATGTTTTTTTCTTACATTCAAAAGAATACTAATGTTAGTGCCTGGAGCCCTATTAAGTGCTTTCATTTCAAGGATCAAAAACTCAGTCTTTGACAAATGTATCTAAAATAATAATATGATTCTGATATTTGATGAGTTATGATAATTGACTAGAAACACATACCTTTTTCTGAATGTTGAGGGACTTTCATCACCACCCTCTTCTGGAAAATTAATTAATACTTTACTTTCTGAAATACTTCTACTCGGCTGTTGACAAGCACTGACTTCACTTTTATATTTACCATGGTCAAAACAGAGAAATGATGAAACCAATTCTAAGCCTTCATGTTGCAAATGACTTTCATCTACTTCTAAATTTAACTCAAGTAACTCCTGTTTTTTAGAGGTCAAATCAACTTTAACACATGCTGATGATTTAGGATTTGCTTCTTCACTAGCCCTCTTAAAACATGGCATAAGCTTCTGCATGTGTGTATCATCTACAAAAACAACAAAATATGATTCCTTATATATTATATCAAGTAATTAAGCCTCCATTGTACAAAAAGAGATCCATCGCCTATTATTATTTTCTCATTGTGCATTTGCACTTCCAAATCTTTCGGCTGCATAATGTCTCCTGCACTGGATTGTACATGGTATTTATATTGTAAGCTTTCGGGGCAGCAATTGCCTTTTAACTGTATATACAGTATCTAACTAAATTATGCTCTGGTTAATTGCTGGAGCTTTTAGACACTGTTGTAAAGAACATAATAAACAACATATAGTATCATTATAGACAGTCCTAATCTACTGTAATAACTATATTTTATATAATGCACCTACTATACAAGTATCTAATCTATCATGCTATCACTCAAACGCTTAGCTCAGCAATGGGGATACTTTTCCTCCTGTGAGCCACTTTGAAAATTAGTACAAGCTCCATGAGCCGGACAGAAACTGGGGAAGGCAGCACTTAAGGCCTGCACTCAGGAAGGGAGAAGGCAGAGAAGGATCCAGCTCATGTATTTATGCCATGGATCCATCCCCTATCCTTGAGTGCCATGCCGTCATCTCTACTTCCTTCCCCTGGGCTCACTCTTTCAGTGCTTGAGGGTAGAAATTGGATTCATGGTCCAGACCCTGGAACTGAAAAGGAGTCAAATAAAAAGATCCTTGGTAAGTGATCTCTGGTAAGTGTATTCATATCTGCATGGATTCTAGACACCAGTGTGTTCAGAAATCCAGTTCTAGGGATGGGCGAACGCGGTGTTCGGCCCGAACTCGGCCTGTTCGGACTACCAAACATGAACACAAACACGAACGTGAACATACCAAACAGAACCGAACACCAAACGGCAAAATGGTGAACATACTGAACAGATCCGAACACCGAACAGCGAAATGGCCAAACAGTTGGGTCAGTTCGGATCGCGTTCGGTCATGTTCGGGTGGCTAACTGTCACTCAGGTCACTGGAAGGCCAAATGTAGCAGGGAGGGGGAAGTCATCTGACTCAGCTAGGCAGACTTCCAGGCACCAGGGGTGGAGGGTGGAGAGTGGC
>QEPC01003743.1:4066747-4081460 GCA_003113815.1 Sphenodon punctatus | reverse complement strand
GGGATGCTAGATATTGCAACTAGAAAGGTTTACAAACCTGGCAGGAATGGCTGTAGAGCCCACTGCTTCCTCCTCGTCCGAGCAGGAAGCCAGTGCCACCGGTGCCACGGGAGGCGTAGCAGGGGCAGCGGCCTCCACCGGTTCCTCCTCCTCCTCGGACACCGGCAAATGTGCCCCCATCCGGAGGATGAGAGCAGAAGCAGCCTTCTTCATTTTTTTCCCCCAAGAACCACACACACAGCACAAACCAACAGTCATCCACAACACACAACAACCCACCCAAACACACAGCACAGCCAAACCCAACACAATCACAGCCAAACACACGAACCAAGCAGCCACCGACTCAAACACACCCCCTCTCGCCTCACACGCACACAAATTTCCGGTTTCCGGCGCGATTTCCGGCTTCCCGCGCGCTTGCGATATTTTAGGCCCAACGCCGAACTCGGCAATCCACCTGAACGGCGAACGGCCAAACACGAACACATGAACCGAATGCGCCCAAACCAAACGCAAGCGCGGCGATCCACCCGAACGGCCGAACACGAACACACGACCTGAACGCTGCCGAACCAAACGGCCGAACCCGAACCGCGATCCGTTCGCCCATCCCTATCCAGTTCCCCAACTACGACCACTATTTTGTTACACTGGGTGTTAATAGACATGACACTGGCCTGGTTTGGCCCATTCTGGCCTGCCTAGGCCATATTATGGGCTGCCAGATGTGGGGCCAGTACAGAACCTGGCAAGGTAGTCGGCTGACCTGGAAACGTGGGTCCAGAAGGAACCAGGCCCACAGTCCAAGGCCAAGGCTACCTAGGCAAACCACAGCGGACCAAACCGGGAGGGAGCATCTGTTTGTGTACCATCCAGCTCTGGTGTGGGAGCCATGGCTGCCTGTCATGGTGTAGGGGGCACCAGCTGCAGCACAGGGTTGGGGCCAGCTGACCACACGTCGCTCCCCGCCCCTCCTCCCCAGCTGAGTCAGGCTGGGGAAATGTTTATTTCTTTCATTCCCCAACCTGACCCGGCCAGGGGTGTCCCACCCCCACCCTAGGAAGTGTAGCCAGTACACCGGCTGCACGTCTACAAGCACCCAATTTCATGTCTAGCATATTTCACATTATCATCAGCATTTCTGTGGTTGACACATCATTTTGGCTTATTATTAAAAGTTGAATATTTTACCTAATGGTTTATTTTTCCCTAGTTCCTTCTGTAATTCTTGAGTGGCTGGAATTTCAGAAATAGATGGAACAGGTGCAAGATACCAGCTTTTTAACTCTTCATTTTCTAAATATCTGTTTCCAACATATCAATATGAAGTAAAATCATTATTTATAACAAAATATACAACATTGCTATTAACTATAAGGCACCTATCGCCGTACCACCACCTATAAGTTATAAATCCAAAGTTTAACTTTTAAAAATGTCCTTAATAAATTAAAGATTTTGGATTAACAGTTTTCTGTTAACAGCGCATATAACAAAAACATGAGTACATCGTTGCACTATTCAGTACTGAGGTCTAGTAAAAAAAATTACATAACTGACCAACATGTGTAGTTAGTTACCATTTTTACCTATTTTCATGTTTCAAAGCATTTCTGTTTCTAGTCTCAAACTGAAATTGACTTGCTAATACATTGTTAAAAAAAAATTAAAACAACATTACAGTGCATTAGGGAGTGTGTCAAGTACCTCCAAAAAAAATTCTGTTATAATATGGAGTCACAATATAAAAACAGGTTCATGTGCATCAGTCCACGAAACAGACTTACTTTTTTTGTGCATCAGGTCTTTCAAAGAATAAATTATCCAATGAAAAGACAGTGTCTGTAGAGTTCAGCATTATTCAAAATCAGATATGAATTTTCATCAGACTGTAAAAGGCAGCAGAATGAATTATACATTTTTACTGCATAGAAAAATATACATGCAAAGAATACAAACTCTGCTTCAAAAAATCTTGCTCTTTAAGTAAACAAAACATTACCTCTTAACAAAATATTGAAATTATCAATATTGTCAGAAAGACTAGGGCCCTACCTACGAGAAAACTTAAACATGTGCTTAATATTACATCTGTAATATGAGTTTCCAGAATGAGGGCTCAAATATTTCTCAAATTCAAATTTCCACAAACTACTTTGACAGAATCATTTGATTTTCTAAGACAGATACCAGGCTTCGAAAGCATGTTTGTCTTTTATGAGAAAGAAAAAATATATAGTACTTATGCAATTAAAGGAAAGTAAACTCAAAATGGATAAAAGACCCTTTTCTTTTTCACTTTAGATTGTGCAACACATTACCACAGAAGGTTCTGGCTTACAAGATTGTACAGACCTAAAATAGTTAACACTATCAAATTTACTAAAAGTAGTAAGCCAGACTGATCTACAGATCCGATTTGACCCTTACTAACAAAGAAGCATATGCATAATTATTTGTGAAACAGTTATTTTATAAGTTTAAAAGATTTTGGTATGGTAAAATTTGAGAGAGAAAAAAATCAGTCAGCAAGACACAGTCTTGCAGTTTTCAATCTATTCTACACAGATTCTTTTATGGCTCTCCTCACCATATTATCTGAGCACCTTCCAACACTGTAGGAAGATTGTGTGTGCACTGTGTAGTGTATTGGTTGTTGGGAAAAGTTGTGTGTATGTGGAAAGGGGAGCTGGTCTGGAGAGCTTATATATACTGAGATGTTGGATGTTCTTGTTTATTCCCTTTATACACATGCTGCTAGTGCTAAGAGTATTAGTAAAAGCAAGATCCAAGTACTACACCCTACACTTGCAACGAAAGATGGCAACGGCAATGATGATGCTTAGCTCCTCTGGCATTAACGGGTCTTGCCTGGGTAAAGCCTGCAGAATTAAAACCTTTAATTAGAATTCGTGTTGTTTCTCTTTTACTATAAAGCAGTTTTAAAACATAAAATTAAAAACATTAATTCTTCAGTTTATCAGCCAATTTGAAATTTCATACTTAAAAAAATAGGTATGCTGATAATCAGAGTTTGAAAGAATAAACTAGCTCTGCTTTGTAATGACTAAGGAGATATCAGCTAGCAATACCCAAAACGTTACTCTGAAAATCATATCCTTTATTTTCCCGTACACATGCTTATTTTTCTATCACAGTGTCCTCTGCAGCTTGTGTTGCAGTATATCCCAAACACCTCTCCAGGAACACAGCTTAACAACAATTTGAGACATGTTAGCAATGATTTCTTTCATATCTAAAGGCAGGGCCAGAGTAGGGACCACCAGCATTGCCAGTGCCTTAAAATAAAATTACAGGATGCAGGCATCAAAGTTACAGATTTCAAGATGAAGTTATCATATGCCCAGTTCAAAATACTAATACAAGCACTTTTTACAGTTGGTCTCAGGGTTAAAGTAGAAACTGCAGGAGGTTGCCCAAACTCAGCAAGGACTTTTTTGAGGCAAGCAGCAAGTAGACACATGCATTAGCAGCTGCTGTGGGAAGCCTCCCTTCGCAGCCCACCTGCATTATCCTCAGAGCTAGGGTGAGGCGATTCCTTGCCCCAGGCAGGAGAGACCTGTGGCCTGAGGGAAGAAAGTCTCTCCTCAACCCGCATGGGCTCCTCCTCACTGCCTCCAACCCCCACATGGCTCCTGCCTACCTCACCAGGAATCTAGGTCTGGCTGTGCTGTGGAGAAAAAGGGCACAGGCTGAGGGGAAGGAAATGTTCACTCTGTCTCTACTATTTAAAGTAAACTTCTTCCTGCTGCTTCTGCCTTACTACAGAATTTACTAAGGATTGCCACTCCTCACACCATCAAACTCCAGCCACTGGCTGCGATGGAGCACAGCGGCCTGCCCCACCAAGCCATCCTGGCCTCCCATTCGTTACATCAATTGGAGCAGCTCTTTCCACTCATTGATCACTTCACCTGCCAATCAAAGAACAAATGACCACATTTTCCTCAGCTATACAGAACTATTGTCCATTTTAGTACTCTGGTACACATGATTATTATTATTATTATTTTGTATTGTACCTGGTGCTTTACAATCATCCGTTATAGACAGGTCCCTGCCCCAGTGGTCGATACAGTACATTGTGCACAGGTCAAAATTATAATTTGCCCCCATAGTATATAGTACAGATTGGCAACGCTGGGAATCACTTCTTTCCCATCCTAATTCCCTTCCCTCATCTTACTCCCAATATGGTGGTCAACTGTTATAGAACATCAAGGTTTGGAGGGAGCGGTGATTCCACTCCCCACCCTGGCCTTCACAGACCCCAGAGGACCGAAAAGCACACCAATTTGGTAACTAAGAGGAAGGACAATGAAGGCAAGATAAAAAATACTCTGGTTTTTAGTCTGAAGAGCCAGAGAAATGTTTAAAAGAAGCTTTAGACACTACATCACAGGGGCCTAACCTCCATGACTGGAACCTGGGGCTAAATTTACAAAGCTCCCCAGGGCTCAGTGCAACTTAGTCAGAGAGTTCACAAGGAAATGTCTGGATGGTTTTTAAGCCTCTTTTCCAGCAATGTGCTGTGGGGGAAGAGACCAACAGGGAATGTAGGAAGAGACAGCAAGGGGTGAGGAACAAAACAATATCGCTTAGGTGACTTATGTAATATTTAGAGAAGAAAAAAAATGGAAAGGTTAGATCCAAGATGGAGGGCAAAACGAGAGAGAGAGAGAAACAGCTTTAAAGATACAGACAGATTCATCATTTTAGCTCAGAGGACATGGAGTACATAAGAAAGACTGGGGGGAAAGGGGTTTTGGAATGAAAAATGGTCACTGAGCACATAGGCTGTGCACACTCTATTCCTCCTCCTCCCCATAAAAAAAGAAGGGTTTAAACCTAACAGTTTGGGAATAACACTAAACAGGATAAGACTGCTTATCTGAAGAAAGGTATAATGGATATACTTGGAAAAGTGGATACTGGAATCAGAGAGCAGCCATATTATTGAAAGGGGACATTAATACATACTACCAACATTACGAGCAGCTAGAGAAACATCTCGCCCCCTCATTGAACAAGCCCCAACACCTCATACACTCGAACGATCATGTGTTTGTTCCCTCGTGTATTCACACGTGCACTCTTACATACATACTCGGCACGGGCATGGGTGTAGAGTTGTCAGTTTCCTGGGAGGGTGACCCTGGTCATGGGGGGGAACAGAGTGTATGGGGATGATGATGATGGGGGGGGACGGGGACGACAAGGTTGGGTGTGGGGAATGGCAAGGGTTGGGGTCTGCAGGGGTAGGGTTGCCATATATGCAATTTTTTTCAGGACACTTATGCCTAAGGTGCCAATGCAGGCCCTGCAACATGTATTTTTCATAAGTGTCCTGAAAAAAATTGCATATATGGCAACCCTATGCAGAAGCACTGCAAGGGGATGGAGTAGGAATGTAACTGGGAAGGGGTGTGGGAACACAGATGAGGGGTGTAGGTAGGAATGGGGCTGGGAAGGGGTTGGGGGGCACTGCAAGGAGTGGGGGTAAGAATGTGTCTGGGAGGTGCGAAGGTGTCTGGGGGCTCTGGTGAGGGAGTAGAACAGAGGTGGGGGAACCTCAGGCCTGGGAACTAAACATGGCCCCTGGCAAGTTTTTAAGTGGCCCCTTTCCTGATCCTAGATCTGGTCCCTGGATTCAGTTCCTACCCTCAAGCACTGGAAAACTGAGTTCAGGGTAAAGGAGCAGAGATTAGGGCATATGCACAAGGATAGAGGCCAGATCCATGATGGGGCCATCTTCCTCCTGAATGTCCCCCAACTTCTGTGTGGCCATCAGACCTTGAAGTAATTTTCAAAGCGGCCACTAGAAGGGAAAAGGTTTCCCACTTCTGTGGAACGGGATAGCAATGGGACAGAGGGGAGAGGTGCTGGCCAAGGGTAAAGGGTAGGAATGGAACTAGGGGGCAGTGGTGTTCACCAGGGGTGAGGCTGCTTTTAAACGAGGGCTCGCTGAAGCGCCTCCCAAACGCCGCATTAAAGCAAAGCCGCTGGAGTGGCTTTCTCCCCGTTGGCGGCTGAAGACACGGGGCTTTGGAGCGGCGCGTTCTTAAGCCAGATAATTGAACTCTTAAGAACGCGCCGCTGCAAAGCCCCGTGTCTCCAGCCGCCGCCGCCAACGAGGAGAAAGCCACTCCAGCAGCTTTGCTTTAATGCATCAGAATGGGATGGCAGGAGGCCAGGTTTTAGGCCTTTAGGGGGTAAGAGCGGGACAGGGGGAACACTGGCCAGGGTTTAGGTGATAGGGATTGGCTGGGGCAGGGGCTGGCCAGGGCTTAGAGAGTAGGGGCTGGATGGGCAACGCTACCTAGGGCTTATGGGGTAGGGATGGGGCTGGCCAGTTGCTGGGGGAGAACAGCGCTACCAAGTACTCACTGTTTGGGGCTGGGCTAGGATGAGCTGAGCTGCAGGCTGCAAGAAGAAACAGCAGCAGCCCCTGCTGGCAGGGAAAGCTCACTGTAGATCTCAACATCAGCAGTCAGGCTGTGAGACAGAGAGCATACTTAGCAGTCCAAGGGATGCCAGGCTCTGTCCAGAAGCCTGCACAGAGAGAGTGGGGCACGGACCCATAGTCGGCACACATGTTCACATGCAAGAGCTGCCACACACACAGAGGTGGAGACAAAGTAGTTTGAATGATATTATGGCAGGGAAGAGCTATAAGAGACCACTGTGTCTGGAGAGGGAGTTAAAATGGCCACTAGATAGTCCCAAAATGGCAGCCACAGGTGGTCAGAGTGTTTGGGGTGTGGCTCAGCATGCAAAAGGAATCTGCAGAGCCAGGAGTGAGGTCAGTCTGGGGAAGGTTGTGAGAGCAGAAGTGAGAGCTCTCTTCTAACTTAGGAGACAGGCTTGAATACTTCTGTTATAAGGAGATGGACTATGAGAGACTGCTGGGAAAGTAGGTAAAGAGGCTGGGAGCCCTTAGAGGCAAACGGGTTGCCTAGGCTTTTGTTAGGAATAGGAATTTTAGATATTAATAACAGTAGTCATAGTTAGGACACTTTGAAAGTGGCAAGCAGACAGACGCTATTTGGCTTGGCCTGAGAGACTATCATGGAGATGTATTGAATAAAAGACTGTTGGCCCTGAGTGAGACTGCTGCTTGGGCCTTGATTCTGCCTGACTTACCATTGGCGAGGCGCCACTCTGTTACAGATATCTTTTATTGGACCAGCTATTGTTGGTGGAAATGTGCAAGCTTTCAGGACTCACAGCGTCCTTCCTCAGGCAAGATGGAATCAGAACTGAAGATCTGAGCAAAGTACAGCGGCTATATATCGCCTGTTATATGACATATATCTGCTGCACTTAACTCAAATCTTCAGTTCTGACTCCTGCTTGCCTGAGGAAGAACCCTATGAGATCCAAAAACTTGCACATTTCCACCAACAATAATTGGTCCAATAAAATATCATTTTAATTATTTTGTCTCTGCCTCTGTCACTTGGAACCAACACCGCAACCATACCCTCTCTGACTCACACACGCACGTGGATTCTCTTTCACACACATGCAGGAGTTCTTGCTCTCATATAGACGTGCATGAGTTTTGTGGGCAACAGCAATCTCCCATGATCATAGGACTCCACAGCATATGCGTGAGTGCTGTTCACACATCATCCCCCCATTGCTGGGGGGAAGCGCGTGGTACCTGTAAAGTTGCATTTTGGCAATGGCAATTGGAGTATTCAGTTGGATTTGATTCAAATGGATTCAATTCAATTGATTGGAACATGAATGCTTTCAAAATGGCAATTGAAGCAAACACAATCTTGCTCAAGTGGGGTTTAGATGTTAATCACGTCATGTACATTCTGGAACCCTCAATATATCGGGGGGTTCCAGAAACCAATTTAAGACTAAGAAGTTTCCACATAGCACATGTGAGAGTCGTTCATGAATGATTTCCATACAACTCTACCTCAGCCCAAAGTGCCAAAAATAAGGAATGCTACTAAGCTACACAAATCTAAATATGCCATTTTATTTGAACACACATGTACATTTCATATCAAGCAAAATTTATTCAAATGAAGCATCCCCTTTTTGCGTAATTTGGATCTGACAACCCTAAGGGAAATTGAATCACAGCCTGAGAATTCCCCTGCCAGGGAGAAGATGAAGGTATGAATTGCCTTTTCACTCGATTGACCCATAGTTGGTTGTTTCCATCCCTACAGCTCAGTTAAAGCTGGAGCAGAGAGATACGATAGCTTTTGCCTCTTTCGTTTCTAGGTGCTACTGCTAGAAGGGAAGATGGAAAGGTGGTCTGGAGCTGCAGAGTTTGCATGGGTTGCTGTGGGATCACAGAGGATGGACAGAATATACATATATACTGTATCTTTAGGGAAGAAGGACTTTACTATATACCTTTGGTGTTCACAGCCCATAAGACAGAGACCATGGTAAATTTCTCCAGGAACACGGCTTCCTCAACAACAGTCCTTCAGCAATGGCATTCTCTTCCACTAGAAGAAAAAAGTGCTGGATCTTACTTGCTTAATAACAGAACATAAAATACTTGTTTGCAAAAGACTGCATAGAAATCTAGTCCAGTGCCTGAAAAGTAGTGCTGTAATATGATATCTCATTGAAGAGAAACACTGGTTTGTCTATCAGCAAACTATGAGAGGCACAGAGCCAAATTTTGCTCCGTCATACAGGTGTAAATCTGGAATAACTTCATTGGAATAAGTAGATCAACTAACTTTTCCATTGGTGTGATGAAATCAAAAGTTAACCCAGTGATTTTCATACCAAATTAAATTGAATAGGATACCTAGTTACCACATGTAGTAGTTGCCTTTAAGGAGGCTCACAGTCCAGATTTCTGAGATTAGTAGATGGATATATAAATTTTCTCTAGGAGATCTGAATAAAGTTGTAATCCTTCCATTTAGTCATGCAATGACGTTTTAACATTTAGAAACTTCTTAGTGTTGCTAAACTTGGTTGTTAAGGCAATGTATGAATCTTCTATTCAAATATAAGTTTTATCAGATAAAATAACTTTTACATTTACAAGTAGATTTTCCCCCATAAGAACTACTGTAGAATCCAGTTGCAGTCTCAGTTTAAAGCAATACCTTTGAAACAGCAGACTTAAAATTAATTAATTGCTATACTGTGTCATGCTGGCTATATTTTCAACTGGTTCAAAGCTTTATGACAGACACAACAAATAATATATTATAGTGAGAGCCACTGCAAATGTTATTTTCTCATACATAAATAGATGAAAAAGAGACTTAAGATTTCCCAAGTACTGATTGATTTTACCATAAATAATTGTATCAACCACCTTCATAGTTTCACTTGCCTCAAAATATTATTTAATGTTTTATTTTTATTTCAAAGACTTAAACATTGAGTTTATTTAATCTGAATATATTTTCAGATACTGTTTTCAAATAAAGTATGAGGTCAAAGTGTGAGCATACAGTAAAACCTACTAATTCTTCAAATTTTTGTATATGTATCACATTAATTACTCTCCAGGAATCTTGGGTCATGAACTGGGTGACAGCATCAAGCTCACATTAAGGGCCCAGTTGAAAACAATGGCAAAACTCCCATTGACTTTAATGGTGGAGAAATTAAATGTTGATAAGTGCAAGGTGATGCACATAGGGAAAAGTAATCTTCACTATACATACACTGCTACTTATAATTTCTATAGCAGTACTAGGCATAAGTAGCACTTTACAGTCATGGATTTTTCAGAGATGAGTCCTTGCCCAGTGGGCTTACAATCTAAGGTAAATAAAGGTGAGGGAAACAGACATTCCCATTTTACAGATGGGGAACTGAAGCTGAGAGGTTGTGACTTGTCCATCACCACCCAGTGAGTTCATGGCTAAGGCAGGATTTGAACGTTGGCTTCCCAGCTCCAAGTCCAGCACCTTATCCACTACACCACAGTGGCTCTCGCTCAGCATACACAATGCTAGATTCTAATCTGGGTGTAACCACTCAGGCGCAGGATCTTGGAGTCAATGTGGATAGTTCCTTGAAGACTTTATTTAATGTAATTTATTTATTTATTTATTTATTAGCATTTATACTCTGCCCTTCCCTGAAGGCTCAGGTCAGCTTACAAAAAACATAACATACAATTAAAAGGCATTAAAATTCAACATTCCTACAAAACGCAACCCACTCCAACCCTTCCAACAACCTGCCACCTATTCCTGCCCGTCAAATGCTTTAACAAAAAGAAAAGTTTTACACCAGTTTCAAAAGATGCTCAGGCCCAGACTCAGATGGACCTTCAGGGGGAGGGAGTTCCACACATTGGGGCAGCAAGTGAACATGCCTTCCTGTGCTCCCCTGTCCATTGAACAAGAGTAACAGGGGAAACCCACAGGAAGGTGCCCCCACCCAACAGCAGGAGTCACAACGGAGCATGGTAGAAAAGGCAGACTTTCAAATACATGGGTCCCAGGCCATTTAGGGCTTTAAATGTCAAAACCAGCACCCTGAATTGTGCCCGGAAAGCTATAGGTAGCCAGTGCAGTCTCAGGAACACAGGTGTAACATGCTCCCGGCAACCCATCCCTGAAAGGAGCCGGGACTCCACATTCTGCACCAGCTGCAACTTCCAAACAGTCATCAAGAGCAGCCCCACACAGAGCACATTGCAGTAATCCAACCGCAAGGTGAAGAAAGCATGGATGACAGTGACCAAGTCCAAATCAGAGAGAAAAGGCCACAGCCTCCTCACCAGATGAAGTTGGTGAAAAGCACTCCTGGCTACTGCCACAACCTGATAGTTCAGGCACAGCAAGGGATCCAGAAGCACTCCAAGGGGGCCAGACCCCATCAATAACGGCCAACCATGATCACTTCAGTCTTGTCAGAATTCAGCCCCAGTCAGCTCACCCTCCTCATCCAGTCCCTGACAGCAGCCAAGCTTTGGATAAGGATCAAGACTGCAGGACCTGGGTCGGATGAAAAAGAGAGTAGAGCTGAATGTCATCAGCATACTGATGGCACTTCACCCCAAACCTCCAAACGACCTCACCCAGCAACCTCATATACACTTTGAACAAGAGACAGAATAGAACTCTGCAGGACCCCACAGGGGAGGCCCCGTGAGGATGACGAGCAGTCGCCCATCACCATCTCTGACCTCCCCAACAGGAAGAAGTGGAACCACTCAAGAGCAGTTCCGTACACCCCTGCCAGGTCCCGCAGTCGTGTCAACAACACCCCATGATCAACAGTATCAAAGGCCCCCCCCCAAAAAAAAAAATCTAATAAGAACAACAGGGCAGAGTTTCCCTTGTCAATCTCCAGGTGCAGGTCATCGACCAAGGCCACAAGTATAGTCTCTATGCAATACCCAGGACAAAATCCCAACTGAAATAGGTCCAGGAATCTGATGTTATCAAGGTGGGCCTGGAGCTGTTGGGCAACCACCCGTTCAATAACCTTCCCTAAAAAGGGAAGTCTAAAGACAGGCCGACAGCTGGCCAGAGAGTCAGCATCCAAAGATGGCTTCCTACACAGGGGCCAGACAATTGCAGTTTTAAGGACGTCCGTCACCCTACCTTCCCAAATGGAGGCGTTGACAACACCAGTCAGCAATGGCCCCAATATCTCCCGGCTGGCTTTCACAAGCCAGGATGGGGAACGATCTAATTCACAACTGATTGCCCTCAATGCCTCAAGCACCTCCCCCGCATCAGTGGGTGATACCGATTGAAACTGATCCAAATAAAAAGGACAGAACTGAGCTATTCTGCAAATAAAATAGCAGCAGCCAATTCGTGGTGAATATAGCTAAGTGTGCAGCAGCAGTCAAAAAGGCAAACTGAATACTAGGCATACTGCAAAAGGAATAGAGAATAAAAGGGAAAGTATCATAATGCCGCTGTACAAATCTTTGTTAGATCTCACCTTTAATATTGTGTGCAGTTCTGGTCACAAGAAAGATATAATGGAACTGGAGAAGGTTCAGAGAAGGGCACCAAGGATCAGAGAAGGGATGGATCAGTTTCCATATGAGAGGCCCAACAACTTAGGTGGGGCTGCTTAGCTTGGAGAAGAGGCCATGGGGGGATATGATTGCAGTTTATAAAATCACGACTCCGAGTGACACGGAAAAAGTAAATAGGGTACTGTTGTTTTCCCTTTCCCGCAGTAAGAGAACAAGGGGACACTGTCTGAAGTTAAATGGCAGCAGAATTAAAACAAACAAAAGGAAGTACTTTTCACACAATGTACAGTGCAGCTGTGGCACTCATTGCCAGAGGAGGCTGTGAAAGCCAGCAGAATAATTAGCTTCAAATGGAAATTGGATAAATTCTTAGGGCTCATTCAGACGTGCGTTTAAATCGCACAGCCACCGCCGCAGCATCGTGCGATTTAAAGCACTGCGCACTTCCGGGTTGGTGTGAATGCACCAATTCAGCCTAACGCGAACTGTTGGAGTGCGGTTTTAAAAGCTGCTTGGAGCAGCTTTCAAAACCGCACTCCAACAGTTCGCGTTAGGCTGAAATGTGCGCGGTCGGTGCATTCACACCAACCCGGAAGTGCGCAGTGCTTTAAATTGTACGTTGCCGCCACCGTGCGCTGTGCGATTTAAACGCACGTCTGAATTAGCCCTCAGAGGATAGAGCCATAAAGCCTACTATTTGGGGCGTAAACCCCTGACTACCAGTGATGGGAAGGCAGGAGATGCGTCACACATCCATGACCTGTACTTGTACTTCTCTTGACCTAATGGAGCTGGCCACTCTCAGAGACAGGATGCTGGGCTAGATGGACCACTGGGTCCAACCCAGTATGGCACTACTTCTGTTCCTATGAGTAAATTCTAAGTGACAGTATGCCAAGACCCACACCACATGTTCACTCTTTCTAACTCACCTCCATGTAAGAAATGGGCAGACAGCCAAGACTCAGGCTCAACTAGATCTTTCTTCATATTCAAACACAAAAGTAAAGATTACAAAACATGTTGGCCCAGTGCTGGGAATAAAACAACCAATTTTACAAGTGCCTGGAATCTGTTCACGATTTTCTAATAGACCACTTGTGGCAAATCAGATTATGAAAGTATAATCATTATATAGTAATCTGCTGTAAAAGTAAACAGAAGAAAACTAATTCAAGAATGTCCATTTAATACATGTAGTACATTGTGATTCCAGAGAGTGTTTTCCCTTTTTCCTATTAGAAAGTGCCTTCTCCAATTCTTTTGGCCTCAGGCAAGTTCCCATCTTACTTTGCAACATCTGCTTTTAGCTGACCAGACTTTAAAGCTTAAAGTGACAATACAAACAGTTCATTTTAAAAGCCATTTTTTGCTTAGCTTCCCTTCCCTAGGTAACATCTCCCTGAACACACACACACAAATCACATAAAATATATAGCAAAGCAGCCTCTCAACAGCTCTGAGACAGTTTAATTTTTGATTTCCCCCAAGCCTAACATCTGATCTGCCATATGTTTTGAGTCTTTCCAGCTCATAGAGATCACATAGCAAGTCATAAACCTGCATGTTCTGGAGCAATGTGACTAGAAAATCACAAACACCAGAAAGTCATGGGTCAGTGATCCATACAATAGGATAATACATGTGCCAGCCAAATACAAATCTCTTAAAAGCCTGAGAAGTTCAGTGGAAGTTACCAATTAAGCAAAGCAACACTAGCAATTTTTAGATACAAAAAACATTGACTGAATTATAATGACAATAGTTATAGCAGTCCCGCAAGCTGTGGAGCAGTTCATTTCAAAGGGATTAATCCAGAGTAAGTGCTTAGCTTTCTCCATGGTTTCAGTGAAATAAGAAAAAATGTTGATTTCTAAAATGAACTCTCAGACTTCTTAGCTATGGCAGAGGTTATTGTAAAATAAATAAATATTTGAATCACTTCTGAGCTGGCAAATATTAAAACTATTTTATGTGTACTGTGATCTTGAGACTGTTGCTTTGTCAGCGCATCCGAAACAAGAACAAGAACTCAACGTTGGGTTTTAACAGCCACACTCTTTATTCAAATTATAATTAGGCTAAGTCGGGTAATTGCCTCTAAGCAATTCGGGTTCAGTACTCTCAACTCCTTAACAATTTATAAGGTAACTGACAGGACTTGGCCTGGATATGCCCTCCAGTGCAAGCCCCAAACA
The DNA here is from genome assembly GCA_003113815.1 of Sphenodon punctatus. NCBI lineage: Eukaryota > Metazoa > Chordata > Lepidosauria > Sphenodontia > Sphenodontidae > Sphenodon > Sphenodon punctatus. Next base: position 4,067,282 of record QEPC01003743.1, on the reverse strand, counting down.
ACATCTTTGTTTTGCTCACCGGCCAAAGGCCATGACTGAAGGGGGCAGTGTCCTTTCCGAACTGGAGTAAGGATGTGGTGCCGAAGGATTGAGGAATGTGCTTGTCCATGCCCTCCTTCTGAAAATACCTCTCCCAGGGATGCAACCCTTGCGCTTGCCATGCCCTGCTTCTGAGCCAGGTGTCATCTCCCCATCTCTTAAGGAAATGCCTCCAATTGCTGCTTAAGGAGATGCCTCCAATTGCTACTTAATTATCTATTCTAACAGTCACCATCCATCCTGTTCTCCAAGCCCGCAGCTTGGGCTTCATCTTTGACACGCACCTCTCTTTTAAACCTTACATTGACTCTGTTGCCAAATCCTGCCGATTCGCCCTCCATAACATTGCTCGGATCCGCCCCTTTCTCTCTACCTCCTCGGCCAAAACCCTTGTTCATGCCATCTCTCATGTTATCTCTCGTCTCGATTACTGCAACCTCCTCCTTGCTGGCCTCCCTCGCTCTCACCTGTCCCCCCTTATCGCAATCCAAAACTC
>QEPC01003743.1:3990902-4035147 GCA_003113815.1 Sphenodon punctatus | reverse complement strand
CCCCCCCCCCGCTGCCCCTTCCACTTGGACTTGGAGCCCCTCCCCCCTGTCCCACCTTGGTGCCCAGGGTTGTGCTTGTGGAGAATAACTGGATTCCCACCCACCCCTCTCTCGTTAACCTCCTGCTGGCACATTCTCTCCTCCCCTATGATGACACGGGTTGCCTTCTGATCGGAGGAAAGCCCACCCGACAACCTGAGGGGATTACTGGTACCCCAGTGTACCAGCGGAGAGATGGCCATACGTCAGGAGTTCCTGCTCCCTACCCCGTGCCCACCCCCCTTGTCTCGATACCCGTCCTTGCCCCTCTGGGACCCCCTTACAGAATTACCGGCATTTACAACCCTTTCCCCCCCCTTCCTCCTCCTTTCTGCCCTCATGGAGCCCCGGGATTCGGCCCAACAAGTACAGGAGCTCTTGAGGGCTGTACAAGGCTTAACTGTGGAGGTTCGGGGTCTTAGGAGGCTCAATGCGGACCTCCAAGCCCAGAACCAAATGTGACAGGAATCAGTGGGTGCAAGTGGGGGAGGGGCAAGAGCGTTTCCTCAAGCTACTCCCCTCACCCCACCTCAACCCTTAAGTCCTGGACGCCCCGGCCCAGTCCCTAGGGAACCCAAGGCCCCACGCCCTGACCGGTTTTACAGGGATAGACGAGCCTGTCAGGGGTTCCTAGCCCTGTGCACCCTGACCTTCCAGACGCAACCATTGACTTATCATAATGACCAGACCAAGGTGGCGTTCATTGTTGGGTTGCTTGGGGGAACAGCCCTGGATTGGGTTACCCCACTCCTGGCCGCCAATGACCCACTATTATTGGACTACGACGGGTTTGTGAAGCAGTTTAAATTTTTATTTGATTACCCCCATCGGGTTCGAGATGCCGAACAAGCCATCCTGCATATCAAACAAGGGAAATCGCCGCTTCTGGATTATGTTACACGATTCCGTTGCCTGTCCTTTGATCTCAAATGGAGCGACGATGCCCTGCGGGCGTTGTTTCGACAAGGACTCACCGACGAGATAAAGGATCAACTAGCAGGAGCGGCTATCACCCCCTCCACCTTGGAAGAGTTGGTCACTTTAACGATACACATTGATGATCGACTGGGCGAGAGATGGAAGGATAGACAACGAGAACAGGGTAAGGGAATGTATTTGAGAAGTCTCCAGATGCCTGTGGCCAACCCCGTTATCCCGCCCCCAGAGGCAAGCGGGGAACCAATGCAGATTGGAGCGGTCCGAGGCCCCTTGAACCCCGCAGAAAGAGAACACCGTCATCTCCTACACCTATGTTTTTATTGTGGGGCGACCACCCATTTCTCTAGGGAATGCCCCGAAAAAACCGGTAGGGTTTCGAAGCTGGGAAATGCCAAGCAACCGGGACGGACAGGGGGCCTCCCGGTGATTACGGCCTTCCCCACCGATCCCCTCGGGACTCCGACGATTATGGGCTGGCACTTGCTGGTACCCATAATGCTTCAGGTTACGCCCGCTACCTCCACGGTCGTTCGCACCCTTGTTGACTCCGGGGCCTCTGGCCTCTTTATGGACCTTTCTTTCGCCCAACGGTTGGGGCTCCCCATACAAGAAAGATCAAGGGTACAGTGGGTGCAGACCATTGATGGGTCCCCCATCTCATCAGGTCCCGTTATTAAATGAACGCCACCTTTGTTGTGTAGTATTGGGGATCACCAAGAGGAGTTGCAGTTTGACCTAATCACCTCTCCTTTATTTCCTGTCGTGTTGGGATTCCTGTGGTTGGCTTGTCACAATCCCTCCATTGATTGGACTCATCAACGCCTTGACTTCAATTCCCCCCGGTGTTGTAACAAATGCCACCGCCCCACACCAGGGATTCTGGGGGCTGTAGACGTTCATCATTGTGAGGGCTCCTCTAAGCTCCCGGCAGTATATCATGACCTGGAGGGGGTCTTTGATAAACAAGAAGCAGCAAGGCTCCCTCCCCCACCGCCCCTATGACTGCCCTATAGAACTGGTTCCCGGGGCTGAACCCCCGTATGGACGCATTTATAAATTGTCTCCCGGGGAAACAGAGACTCTTCGGTTGTACATTAAAGACAACCTCGAGAAAGGCTTCATCCGGCATTCGTCATCCCCAGCCGGGCACCCTTATTCTTCGTGCCCAAAAAGGAGGGGGACCGCCGTCCATGCATAGACTACCGGGGCCTAAATAACGTAACAGTGAAAAACCAATACCCCTTGCCCCTGATCCCGGAGCTGCTAGAGAAACTGAAGGGAGCCACGATTTTTACAAAGCTTGATCTCCGGGGGGCGTACAACCTCATGCGAATCCGAGAGGGGGATGAGTGGAAGACGGCATTTCGGACCCGCTTTGGACATTTCGAATATTTAGTAATGCCCTATGGATTGGTAAACGCCCCAGCTACCTTTCAACATTTTATAAATGATATCTTTCAGGACCTTCTCGATGATTTCTTGGTGGTTTATCTGAATGATATCTTGATTTTTTCTTCTTCCCTTGTGGCCCACGTGAGACACATCTATATAGTCCTATCTAGATTAAAGATACATCGGCTGTATTGCAAACTAGAAAAATGTATGTTCCATGCTACCTCTGTCCCATTTTTGGGGTTCATTATATCTGCTACTGGGATTCGAATGGACCCCACCAAAGTAGCGGCCATTCACCGCTGGCCTGCCCCCTCTTCGGTAAAAGCTCTACAAAGATTTTTGGGTAGTGCAAATTACTACCGCCAGTACATTGATAATTACGCACAAAAGACAACCCCGCTAACGCAGTTACTAAAAAAGGGAGCTACCTATCGTTGGTTGGCCCCTCAACAACAGGCATTCATGCAATTAAAGCAGGCATTTAGTTCTGCCCCCTTGCTCCAACACCCGGATGTCACAAGGCCGTTCATTGTAGAAGCTGATGCCTCGGACCGAGCTATAGGAGCAGTATTAACGCAAACTGTTGAGGGGCAAAAACAACGTTTACCCTGTGCTTTCTATTCTGGGCAGTTAACCCCAGCGGAAAGGAATTATACAATCCTAGATAAAGAACTGCTAGCGATCAAAGCCGCTTTCGAAACATGGCGTCATTTTTTGGAGGGTGGCCCCCACCCTATATTGGTCTTAACTGACCACAAGAATTTAACGTACATCCAAACTGCTCGTATCACAAACAGGCGACATGCCCGTTGGGCTCTTTTTTTCCCCTCAATTTCACTTTAAAATCCAGTACCGGCCGGGGTCTGAAAATACCATGGCCGATGCCTTGTCTCGTTACGAAGTGACCCAGAATACACCCCCTCGGTGCCCGGCGCCAGTTCTACCTCCCGCGGTCTTTGCGGCTACCCTCCCTTCGCTGCAGGAATTAGAAAAGGAGAGTCGACCATATAGTGAAAACCAAGAAAACCCCAGGAACGGACTTTATTAGACCTAGAGCGTCCTGACGCCGGCAGCCACAGCCGGCGCTGAGGCCGCCGGACCGCCCGCCACCGCCGGAGCTCCCAAAGGTAAGCGCACTGACCTTTAGTAGGGGTGATCCCTGGGGGGGGGGTGTTAAACACCCCCCCCCAGAGATCGGGTCATACTTACCAGCGGCTGCGGGGACGCCACGGCCGCTGGTGCTGGGGGGTGGGCTCGCCTCGCTTCGCCTCGCCTCTGGGTCTTTTCTTTACTCTTTTTTAAAACAAAAATCCAGGCTGGGCAGGGTGGGTGGGGGGTGTCCCCCCTTCCACCCGCGCAGCCTGGGAGGGGGAGGGGGAGGGAATTAATTTATTTCATTGGTTTCAATGGGGACACAGCGCCCCATTGAAACCAATGAAATAAATCCGGTACAGGCATACCGGATTTAATCCGGGAATCCGGTTTTCGCAGAACCGGTAACCGGTAAATCCGGTAGCCGGTAATGGGCCCGGGGTTCCACCACTAATGATCATACGAGCATCAAGGTGATTCGACCCTTGCTAAGGAAGCTGGAGGAGGAGGAAGAGGAGGAAGAAGAGCCCCAGCTGAACAGAAAAGCAAGCCACCTGCCCTCCAAACAGTCTCACACGTCTCAAGCTGTAAGAAACCAGCTGCTTTTTCCCCATGCCCCTCCCCTCTAACAGCCCCCAAAGAGGTGTATCTCCACTCCGGTGCTGGAGGAGTTCTCGGGGTGCAGGGTGTGGGGTGGAGTAGTGGGGGAACAGACATCCAGAGAAGATCAACCGTGAACGGGGGCGAGGACGAGGAGGGGGGTGCCATGAACATCGGCATATGTGGGTGCCAGATGGGACCGCCTCCTCCCCATCCCGCCCCCCTGTTGCCCAACCCGGAAGTGACTGCGCGTGTAAAAGCGCGCTGTGTGCAACTTGAGTTTTGGCTCACCTGCTTTCCATCTGCTGCTGCTGCTGCTGCGCTCCTGGGGATGGCTGCTCCGTTTCCTGAAGGGACAGAGAAGATCAACCGTGAGCAGGGGGGGGCGAGGAGGGGTCGCCACAAACATCGGCACAAACATCACAACATTCAGTTACTTCTAAAATCAGTCCCCTTTATCAAATCCTTTTGAAGGTTGATACACATAGTGCCCTCCATTGGGGGTATAATCTCCCCAAGATTCATCAGAAGTTAATAAGAAACATAAAAGCTATAGCCAGAAATATGTTTTTTTATTTTTTCCCATTATTTCAAAAACAAAATGTCATTTTTATTTTTTTCCCATTATTATTATTTGTCGCTTTTGTTATTACAATAACAAAAACAAAAATGACAATTATGGTTACGGTAATAATGAAAACAACATGCACACACCTAGGGTCTACTATAGACTGTCAAATCGGGCACAGAAGGTAGATGAGGCCTTCCTAGATCAGACCACAGTGGCTTCAAAAATGTATGAACTGTGGTAATGGGGGGACATTTAACTAACTGACATCTTTTAGAAGACAAATTGTGTTATAAAAAGGATGACCAACAAATTCTTGGATTGCATTAGTGACAACTACCTCTTTCAGAAGGTTGAAGAAGGTGAGTCACCTACCTTGGAGTTGGTCCAAACCAATAGGGAAGAAATGGTGAATGATGTGAAGGTAAAGGGAACTTGGGGGGTGGGGGGTGACCACGTATCATTAGAATTCATGATTTTAAATAAGCTCAGAGAAATACTGGATGGCATCCTGTGGCTGGATAATCTAAAGGAGACAGGTGTCCAAGAAAGCTGGAACTTTCTAAAAAAAGAGAGAGAGAGACTGATCACAAACAGTCCCAGTGAAAAAGAAAAATGGGAGACATACAAAGAGGCCAACGTGGCTGCACATTGAGTTTACTAAGGAGCTACGAAGCATACAAGCAATGAAAGGAGGGACAAGCTACCAAGGATGTGTGCAGACATGTAGCCCCAACTAAGGCTAGTGATGGGTGCTAAAAATAATTAAAAGGGGTTTTAAATATCTCAGAAGTAAGACAAAGAATATGGAAATGCTGGGCCTGCTGCTCAGTGAAGATGGTGAAGTGTTAATCAGAGACAACGGGTGAAATCAGACATAATGCTAACTCCACTTTAACTCCACTTTAACATTTCTTATGCATGTTGCAGGGATGAATAGGGTGCCAATACAACACTGCAGCATGCATAAGAAATGTTAAAGAGGTGTTAAAGCAGTTATATGCATGTCTGTTTTCACCCATTGAGAATGCAGAACTTCTCAACTCCTATTTTCCCCCAGTCTTTACAAACAAGGCAAACTGTGTCCACCTTGCCAGTAGTCCAACTAGAGGGGGAAAGATTACAGGCCAGAGTAGATAAGAAGGTGGTCAGGGAATCCCCGGCTAATTTGAATGAATTCAAGTCTTCAGGACCAGATCACTTACACCCTAGGTGCTGAAAGAACTTGCTGAAGTACTACTTTCAAAACCTCTATAAATTATCTTTGAGAACTCCAGGAAAACAGATGACATGCCAGAAGACTGGAGTTGGGCAAATGTTATCCTTATCTTTTTAAAAAATAAAATAATTTAAAAAAATAAGGGGTGGGGATAGGGAAAGAGGATCTGAGAAATTACAGACCAGTCAGCCTGGCTTCTGTACCAGGGAAGATACTAAAACATATTATAAAACAGTCAATATGTAAGCATCTTGATGACAATGTCAAATCAAATATAAATTTATTGTGTTAGCGAAGCCTTCAAAGAAAAAAAAACAATCATAACATACAGAACAATAATAAAATCACATAAAGATGACAATGTAGTGATTGCCTGTCTAGCACGGATTTATCAGGAATAAGTCATACCAGACCAAGCTTGTTGTCGTCTTTGATAAATTAGTTTAGTGGATGAGGGGAATGCTCTGGACATAATATACCTTCATTTCAGCAAAGCATTTGACAGAGTTTCACACAAGATCCTATTGACAAGCTTGCACAGTGTAGTCTGGAAGACACTACAAGGTGGATTCACAGCTGGTTGAAGAATCCTACTCAAAGAGTTTTCATAATGGCTCATCATCAAAGTGAAGGGAAGTATCATCAAGTGGGGTCCTGTAGGGCTGTGTTCAGGGTTCGGGGCTATTCAACATTGTGGTGAAATGCTCCACTTTAGGGCTAGCCAGTCCCAGCAGTTCTAGAGATAACATGGCTTACCTGAACATTCTGTTGATTGACTAAACCTATCAGTTCAAACCTGGAGGGGATTGTGACCGTTAAAGCTAGGGAGGATTTCAGAAAGGGGAGGCAGTGAAGGTCTCTAGGGAAGATTGCTGAGGGTGGTTCTCTACAGAAAAGCTGGAGAAGTTGCCAGGAAAAAACCTTGTTTATTAAGACCTTGAAAGTTAATAAAAGCTGTTTTTCTTTAAACCAAGCAGTTTGGGAAACCCCCACACCAAGCCTACGTGGAACTCCAAGGTGGAAAGACAAAGAGCAAGTGTTCTTAAAGTAACTCAGCTGGGAAAGTCCTGGGTTGGCCCAACTGGTGATGGTCAAGCCATTGAGACCAAGTCACATTTCAGGTAAACCCAGGTGGTCACACGGGTGTAAGGTAGCCACTGGATGGAAGGAGCGTGGAAATGCAGGGTATTCCATCACAAACCTCTTTAGTGGTGGCTTGGATGAAGTGGTGGAGGGAATACTTATCGAGTTTGCAGATGACACAACTGGGAGAAGTAGCTAACACCTTGGATGATAGAACTAGAATTAAAAAAAAATCTTGATGGGTTGAAAATCTGGGCATTTGTCAGACCTCACCTGGAGTATTCTGTTTAGAGCTTCAACCATGCGTCCAAAGATTTAGACATCCCCAATGAAGCTGGGATGTCCAAACTGACCCAGCCCTATTTGGGCACCACTGATCAAATGTGCCAGCTTGCCTTTGAAAGTGACAGGCCCCAGCTGGGATTGCTGCAGAGCCCAGCTCCGCAGCAATCCCAGCCAGGGCTTGTAAGTTTCAAAGGTTGCTTCCCCCCATGCCTTTCACCTGAGAGGCATTGGGAGTTGAGTCAGGAGGAAGTACCAGCCAGCCTTTAAAAGTGACAGGCCCAATCTGGGACTGTTGTAGAACCAGGCTCCACAACATTCTCAGCTGGTGACTGTCAGTTTCAAAAGCAGCACTGTGTGTGTGATGTCCTGGCCCACCTTTGAAACTGACAAGTCCCTGACTCCACAACGCTGCTGGCTGGGGCTTATCAGTTTCTCTAGGTAATGCTCACATTTCCGGGCATCAGGCACCCGATTGGTCCTCAGGTTGCACAACAGGTCACCCGTGGTGGTGGATGCTGTGGGTGATGTAGCTGTAGTCCTCTTACATCCAATCAGGAGGTTGGACTAGATGACCCTTGTGGTACTTTCCAGCTAACGATTCTATGACTTATAATGGAGATAACAATTTTTAACTCTCTTTCCCATGCTTAATCTACTGTTTTCGCCTCTCTTCTATACTGTACCTGTGTTTTAGCTTGTGAGTTAAACAGCAACAATGTGCTAATTAAATTTTTGTAGGCTTTCTGATCAGACTATCCTACAGATCCTTAGCTTTTTCAAAGTAGATACATGTATATAGACTTCGTTTGATCTCTGGTTCATGTCAGTCTGGTTTTGAAAACATACCACCACAACTATATTTCTTTAGATGCAAGTTATCAGAAAGTTAATCCATATTGGTACATGAGAAGATTTTCTCCTGGTGGTCCTTCAGCAGAGAGGAAGATACTTCTTATCTCGCTCACAATAATAAACAGTATGTGACTATTTAATACTTACATTAAGATTTTTGTATAGAACTATGATTTCTATAAAAACACTAGGAATATTTTTACCCATGAGCTTTCTAAACCTAATGATCCCTAATTAAATATCTCAGCCTTGGTATTATAATAGTTTTAATTTTAAAACCATATTGTAGTGTATAGGACAAGGATCATGTATTGTAACACAATAGAAATATTACATAAAAGGAATGGTAGAAGAAAATTATATGCCTTACTAGCTAAGGCAATAGCTGCTTGATATTGCCATAGTTATCATTAGTCCACACCAAATAAAGAATTGGTTAATTATTTTTAATATGAAAATTTACATTAACTATTTATATATTGCCAGCAATGTATGTGACACTGTACAATCAACATTAATTAGAGACAGGTCCTTGCTCTGAAGGGCTTACAGTCTAGGAGAGACAAGAGAGGGGAGGCAACAAATCAGGGAACATTGGGAGGCACACAGATACACTTATGAATTTAAGAAGTCACAGGTGCATATGCTTAGCTTAGTTACAGCAGAGAAGATACTAGATGCTAATTTGACCCTGAGTTAAAGGACAGTAGAAGCAGCATCAGCAACCAGCCTGTGGGAGTGAGGAGCCAGGGAAGCTTGACAGAATAGGAAGGCTTTTAGGAAGGATTTTAAAATTTTGAAGGAGGGAAAAGCATGGGAGAAGGGAGGGAGGGGAAGATGTTTCATAGAACAGGAGACTTGGGAGCAGGTGAGTGTTGGCAGAGGAGGAGTGAAGTTTCCAGGTGAGAATGTAGTGGGAAACAAACACAGAAAGGTAGGGAGAGCATGGCCATGAAGAACCTTGAAAGTAAAAGACAAGAAACTTGTGCTGAATACAAAAGGGGAGGGGGAGCCAGTGGAGGGAGGAGAGAAAGGGCTGAAGATGATCAAAATGACAGGCAAGGTGCATGACCGTGGCAGTAGAATGCTGAACAAAAGTGAAAGGGTCAAGGTGAGAGCGGGGCAGGCCCATAAAAAGGAGATTGTAGTAGTCTAGGCAAGAGATTACTAGTGCATGGATTGGGGTTTTGGAAGTGAAGTAAGACCCAGATTTTAGCAGTTTTGTGCAGAGAGAACTGAGTTATTAGCAACAGACTGGATTTGAGGTGCAAAAGGAGGAGTCGTCAATGATGAACTCCAAGCTACATGCCCAAGAGACAGGCTGGATGGTGACACCACCAAAGGAAACTGAGGAGGGAGAGGAGGTTTAGGGAGAACATGAGTTCAGTCTTGGACATATTAAGCATAAGTTGATGGTGATACATCCAAGCAGAGATGTCAGAGAGACAGTTGATGATGCAAGACTGGATCATCAAAAAGGGGGAAGAGAGCAGGGGTGGAGAAAGAGAAAGCCGAGTGTCATCAATATAAAGGCGATACTGGAAGCCATGAGATTTAATACATTTGCCCAGCAATAAAGTGTAAAAGGAGAAGAAAAGATGGCCAAGGATAGAGCCAAGACGGAAAGCAACACAGAAGAGGTTCCAGCAAGAGACCTTGGGTGTTTTTAGATGGACACCTACTCTGCTCCTGCTCCGCCCCACCCCCAGGAGTCCTGCCTGTGTAGAGGTAGGCCACCCTGGAGTGAGGCGGAGCAGGCACTGCCTGCTCTGGGCCAGCTCTGCTTGCAGTACTCCAGAACATCCCAGAGCATTGCTAGCAGAGTGGGCTGCTCGAAACTGGAGCACCAAACGGGGGTGAAGCAGCAGTCCATCTGAAGGAAAGATGGCCACTGCAGATCCATTCCTGGCCACCCCAGCAACTGCCATAGGGCTGTGGGGGGCAGCCTAGAGTGGATGCCAATCTGCCTAAAGCTCTGTAGTGTTGGGTAGGGGAGTGTGCATGTGCAGACTGCGGACGGCAGTAGCCATTTAAACCCGCCAGCAGAGCAGACCCGTCTAAAAATAACCATTGAAGGAGTGGTCAGAGAGATAGGAAAAGAACTAGCTGAGAGTTGAGTTTTTGGCTGTTTATAAACGGACTGCCATTAGGGGGGCGGTCCATATGCGATGAGTGGAGCACTGCTGCAGGGGCCATGCATGAGGAGAGGGAGCAGATGGGCGCACATCCATCTCCACGCACAGAGAAATCCGCCTTTTTGTTGTTTGCTTCATGTGCGGGGAGTGGGTGGAGGTGCGTGGGCTGTGGAAGCATGCACGCACACACACTCCTCCACATTCAGACGGGACACTCCCACTAGGTGGACATGAGTGGGAGCGTCTTGTTTAAAATGGCTAATATCTGGATTGCAATGATTTGGTAACTCATCATGATATGGGCTTTTTAACTGAGTTAGGAATGTGGTACCCCAGTCTTGACAGCCCACTATGTTCTCAACATTGTTAGACAGTGTTTCTAGTTGGGGAGAGTCAGAGGAAGTTTGGGGAGATTGGATTTGCTTCACCTGAATTATGCTTGGGTTTACTCCAAGGCTGGATTTATCCTTGGGGCTGGAAGTGGCCATTCTCTCTCAAACGGGGCTACAGGGCAAACACTCAAAGGCCCCATGGAAAGTGAATGGTTAAATAAAATGTAGTATTTTTTTTCCCATGGAAAAAATGTCCAAAGAATTGCATGAAAAAAAGAGGACTTTGCAGCAGTTGGACTACCATGTCTAAAAGTAATTGAAGGGAAAGACTTTAAGTCAGATGAAAGATCACACCTTTTCAGCTTCTATCTGCGAAGAATCTCCTGAAGGAACTGTAACCAACGCCTGCACCCCATAGACAGGATAACCTGTTTCAAAGCAAAGTAATACACTGTTGTCATGGGGGAGGGGGCACAATCCCGAACACCCGCCCGGGCCGCCGGGGTCTTTCACCGCCCACACCCCCGGATTCCCCACGCACGGGCTCAAACACTCAACCTGGAAGGGTCTTTCTGGGAATAAATGCCCGTCAGGATAGTGTGTGGACTTAGCGGGCCTCACAGTGCCCCAGTCCCTATCATCATAGGGCGCCAGGTGAGTATAGGAGTCTGAGCCCCAGTCAGACTGTCTCGTCACGCAACAACCCACACTCGAGGCAGGGGGAAGGAGAGTACGGTGGGGGATGGTGTCGGGTCGGGAAGGATGGGGGCCCCAGGAGCACAGGACGGTACACGGGTAATCAGGCAGCGCACAGAGGGGGGAGAGGGAGCAGGGGGGAAGGGACCCACGAGGGAAATGAGGGCCCAGGGGGAGGGAGTCAGGTGCTACACGCACGCACACACACACACTCTCACTCACCCGTACACACGCTCCGGTCAGGGTATCAAGGAAGGGATTCACACAAGCACTCTCTAATCATACACTGTACTGCACCAGAGGATTCAAAGGGGAACACAAGTAAACACTTAGCTGCACGCAAAGGGCCGGTCTCCTGCTCAATCACCAGTGCCGAGTGCTTCTCAGCACTGGCTTCTATACCCTAGGCTCCGCCCCCTTGCGTTCCCGCAGACGTGCAGAGCGGCGCAACGGGGGCGGGGCTTCCTTCTGCGCCTCGTCGGCTTTCTCCGGGGTTTGTCCCGCCCCCTGCTGACTTGGAGCGGTATCCCTGGCGGGGAATTGTACGTCTCCCTGCATCATGGATGACGCAGGGGGTGGAGTCCCTGTCGCCCCTAATTCTGCCGCCGTCGGCTCGGGGGGTGCTTCCGGCTTCCCCGGCTGGCCCCTATGCGGCCGGTGCCACTGCACCCCCCTCCGGGGCTTGACAGTACCCCCCCTGCGAGGCCCCTTCCCACCCACCCCCAATGGGGCTGGCTTGAAAGGGTGACAGCGGTGAAACGCTCGGATCAGGAGAGGGGCATGGATGGAGGTTGCCGGCTCCCAGGAGCGCTCCTCCGGGCCATAGCCCACCCAGTCAATGAGGTACTGCAGTCGCCCGTAATGGCGGCGTGCATCTAAGATGGCCCGTACCTCGTATTCTGTATCCGGCGAAACGGGCGCAACTTGTTGTAGGGGCGGAACCTGAGAGACAGAATGGGCTTTTTTCAGAAGGGATACATGAAAGGTGGGATGGATGCGTACGTGGGGGGGCAGTTGAAGCTTGTAGGTTACCTCATTGAGCTGGTGTGCTATGGGATAAGGCCCCATATACCGGAAATCAAGTTTCGCAGTGGGCCGGGTTGTATGGTAGCAGCAGCGGTTTACCCATACGAGATCTCCAGGCTGGAAGCTGGGTGCTGGAGTGCGGTGCTTGTCGGCCGCCGCCTTGTACCGTTGACGAGCCTATTGCAAGGTAGTCACGGCCAATCTTTGGGCTTCTTGAATTTGTTGAACAAGCGCTCCAGCAGCGGGGACCGTGGAGGAGGGAAGGTCAGGTATTCCTATTTGGGGGTGAAAGCCGTAGGATACAAAGAAAGGGGAGTCTCCAAGAGAGGCGTTAGGGGCATTGTTTAATGCAAATTCGGCAAACGGGAGCCAAGAATACCAATCATCCTGAAGGTAAGACGTATAACAGCAGAGATACTGTTCCAGGCTTTGGTTCATGCGTTCCACCTGACCATTGGCTTCGGGATGGTATGCAGTGGTAGGGGTTAGGGTTACCCTCAAGGCAGTAAAAAGGGCCTTCCAAAACCGGGATGTAAATTGAGAACCTCGATCGCTTCGAATTTCCTGGGGGCAGCCATGCAACTTCACCACATGTCTTATAAATAGAAGAGCCGTTCGTCAGGCGGAGGGAAGGCCTTTACATGCTATGAAGTGAGTAAACTTTGTAAAATGATCCACCGCAACCAGTATGGTGTTATACGAGCGAGACGGAGGGAGATCAACAATAAAATCTAGCCCCACCCGCTGCCAGGGCCCACGGGGCGGGGTAACTATTTGAAGGAGGCCCACAGGGGGTCTCCGTGGCACCTTAGTTTGCGCACATACAGTACACTGTTCAATATGTGCGCGAACATCAGACATGAGGGATGGCCACCAGAAGTATTGGCGAAGGATGCGACTCGTGCGTTGGGGACCTGGGTGCCCTGCCAGTGGGGCGTTGTGGTGGGCTTTTATCAAAGGGGCCCTACATGAGGGAGGTACGAGAATTTGGCCTTCCTTGATCCACAACCCTTCATTCTCTTACCACTCGGAATCAGGGGCTTCCGGCAATTCTTCTTGGCTGGCCTGTTTTAGTTGTGCCATGGTCATGTAGGTGGCGGCAAACACCTTGGATGGAAGGATGGGTCCTGGGGATCTCCTCTCTCCCTCTATTTGTTCGTGGCAACGGGAGAGGGCGTCCGCCAGGACATTAAGGTGTCCGGGCCGGTATTGAATACGGAAATCAAAGCGGGCGAAGAAGATTGCCCATCTAGCATGCCGTGCGTTAGTTATTTGTGCTGTTTTCAGGAAGATAAGGTTTTTATGGTCGGTGATTACCTCAATAGGGTACTTAGCTCCCTCGAGGTAATGGCGCCACGTCTCAAATGCGGCCCTGATCGCTAAGAGTTCTCGGTCGAAGATAGAGTAATTCCGCTCTGCCGCTATAAGCTGCCGGGAATAATACGCACAAGGTAAAGGGAGTTTGGAAGGAGAAACTTCTTGTAGGAGGACGGCACCAATAGCCGTGCTAGAGGCATCCGCTTCGACCCAGAAGGGCTACTCAAAGCTGGGATGTCGCAAGAGAAGGGCTTGTGTGAAGGCCCGCTTCAATAAGTCAAAGCTGTGTTGTTGGGGTCCACCCCATAAGTACGGTTGTTTTTTCTTTAATAAATGAGTCAGTGGGGCAGTGATGTCCGCGTAGCGGGGAATGTAATGTCGGTAATAGTTGGTACTGCCCAGGAAGCATTGAAGTGGTTTTACTGCCTTAGGGGTCGGCCAACGCTGGATCGCCTCCACCTTCCGCATATCCATCCGAATTCCCGTGGGGGAAATAACAAAACCTAGAAAGGCCACGGTGGTAAGATGGAACGCACATTTCTCTCCCTTGCAGTATAACTTGTTGTCCCGTAGCCTTTGCAAGACCTGACGTACGTGCCTACAATGTTGTTCCGGTGACGTAGAGTAAATAAGGATATCATCCAAGTAGGCGATAACACACACGTCCAAAAGGTCTCTCAAAATGTCGTTCATGAAATGCTGAAAGGTAGCAGGGACGTTGGCTAATCCAAACGGCATCACTTGGTATTCATAGTGCCCATACCTGGTTCGAAAGGCGGTCTTCCATTCATCCCCTGCTTTCACCCGTAACAAATTATAGGCCCCCCGGAGGTCCAACTTGCTATAAATCGTAGCTCCCTGCAGTCGATTCAGCAGTTCTGGAATCAGTGGGAGCGGGTACCGATTTTTAATGGTGATTGCGTTCAATCCTCTATAATCCACACACGGGTGGAGTCCGCCGTCCTTCTTCGGTACGAAGAATATAGGTGCTCCGGCGGGGGAGCATGAGTGCTGAATAAACCCGTTTTGAAGGCTGTCATCCAGGTACTGCCGTAGAACCTTCAATTCTGGCACTGATAATGCATAAATGCGGCCAAAAGGGGGTTCCTTGTCGGGGACAAGATCTATAGGACAGTCGTATGTCCGATGAGGAGGGAGCTCCATTGCTTGCACCTTGTTAAACACATCTGCGAAGTTTGCATATTCTGGCGGTAGTTGAAACGTCGAGGAGGGGGACTCTCCTTGGGTCATGGCTAGCATCGTCGAGGTACGCAGTTCAGCGCAGTTACACTGCGCCTGGCAGTGCGTGGACGTGAATTGTACATGGCGGGTCCCCCAATCTACTTGAGGGTTGTGTAGAGTTAGCCATGGCAACCCCAACACAACTTGAAATGTTGGGGTACATACTAGGTCTAGCGAAAGGACCTCCTGATGGGCCCCCACTGAGCACCGCAGGGGCTGAGTCTGCAGTTTCACGGGTCCGAATACCAAAGGGGATCCATCAATGGAGTGTACTAGCTCCGGGTTCTTCTTAGGAGTGGTGGGGATCTCGTGCTCTCACAGCAGACCTTCGTCTATAAAGTTGCCGGACGCCCCCGAATCCACCATGGCCCACACCACTACAGAGCATTGTGGGTTCACCACAATCATAAGGGGGAGGCATAGGTGGGTCCGAGGCATTGTTACCGTGGCGGGGATTAAGTTCATGGCCGGGGGGTCCCTGCCCCCTCCCGACCTCAGGCATTTCCCGGGTCCCTGCGATCTGGAAGTAGGGACGGGCATTCCCGGATGAAATGGGATGGATTCCCACAGTAGAAACACGGCCGAGATTGGCGCCATTTCTCCCTCTCCTCTTTGGACAATGGCCCCCGAGCTGCGCCGAGCTGCATAGGTTCAGGCTCCGTTCCCTTCGTCGCCCCAGGGGGGGCTGAAGGGAAGGATAAGGGGCGAGGAAAAAAAGCCCGGCTCTCTTGCTTCCGCTCTCGGCATCTTTCCATGAGACGGTCCTCTATTTGTAGTGCCAACGTGGCTATTCCCTCCCAGGTCTCTGGGAGGGCTGCAAATGCCAGCTGATCTTTCAGATCCTCGCCCAGCCCCCTACGAAACATGACTCGCAGAACTTCTTTTGGCCATTGGAGTTCAAGGGCCAACTGTCGAAAGCTACCACTCCCCCATGGCCTTGTTTGAGAGCCAAGATAGCCATCTCCACATCCCGTACCCTATGGGGATGATCGAAGAGGGCTGTGAATTCCTTCACAAAGTCGGCGTAATTGGATAGCAAGGGGCTGTTCCCTTGCAATAAGGTTGTGGCCCACTCTAGTGCTGTACCCCCCAAATTGCCTAAGATACAGGCTACCTTTAAGGTGTCCGTGGAGTAGGTCTGGGGCTGCATGGTGAAGGTTAACCTACATAGGGCCATGAACCCCTGGAAGGCCTTTCGGTCTCCCAGGGGTTTTTCAATCTGGGGTCCCCGGGGTTCCCGAGGAAGATTACCCATGGGTCTGTCCGGGACAGGGGCCGCAACTCCTACTGCAGCGGGAGGAGGGGCTGCCTGGAGCTGGGCCACTGCCCCGGTCAGAGTTTGTTGGTTGTCTTGGAGGACCCTCACCTCCATTGCCACGGACTGTACGGCTCGTACGAGCTCCGTTATTTCCTTGGTAATGTCCATTCTTAAATCTCCACCCGAAGGGAGGGGAAAGGGGTAGATGCTGGTGATTCTGTCACGGGGGAGGGGGCACAATCCCAAACACCCACCCGGGCTGCCGGGGTCTTTCACTGCCCACACCCCCGGATTCCCCACGCACGGGCTCAAACACTCAACCTGGAAGGGTCTTTCTGGGAATAAATGCCCGTCAGAATAGCGTGTGGACTTAGCGGGCCTCACAGTGCCCCAGTCCCTATCATCATAGGGCGCCAGGTGAGTATAGGAGTTTGAGCCCCAGTCAGACTGTCTCGTCACGCAACAACCCACACTCGAGGAAGGGGGAAGGAGAGTACGGTGGGGGATGGTGTCTGGTCGGGAAGGATGGGGGCCCCAGGAGCACAGGACGGTACAAAGGGTAATCAGGCAGCGCACCGAGGGGGGAGAGGGAGCAGGGGGGAAGGGACCCACGAGGGGAATGAGGGCCATGGGGAAGGGAGTCAGGCGCTACACGCACGCACACACACACACTCTCACTCACCCGTACACACGCTCCGGTCAGGGTATCAAGGAAGGGATTCACACAAGCACTCTCTAATCATACACTGTACTGCACCAGAGGATTCAAAGGGGAACACAAGTAAACACTTAGCTGCACGCAAAGGGCCGGTCTCCTGCTCAATCACCAGCGCCGAGTGCTTCTCGGCGCTGGCTTCTATACCCTAGGCTCCGCCCCCTTGCGTTCCCGCAGACGTGCAGAGCGGCGCAACGGGGGCGGGGCTTCCTTCTGCGCCTCGTCGGCTTTCTCCGGGGTTTGTCCCACCCCCTGCTGACTTGGAGCAGTATCCCTGGCGGGGAATTGTACGTCTCCCTGCGTCATGGATGACGTGGGGGGTGGAGTCCCTGTCGCCCCTGATTCTGCCGCCATCGGCTCGGGGGGTGCTTCCGGCTTCCCCGGCTGGCCCCTATGCAGCCGGTGCTGCCGCACCCCCCGCCGGGGCTTGACAACTGTGTTGTTAACTGTGACATTTAAATGTGTACACAATCAAGCACTCTTATAAACGTAAAGGTTTGTTATTTAAATAAAAAATAAATTTTTTTTTTTTTTTAAATGGGGCTACAGTAACACACGGAACCCTGCTTCAGCAGGAGGACCCCTGATAGCAGCACAGAACCCCATTAGGGTGACATGGCAACTGGGGGATGAACTGAATCAATGCAGTCCACAGACCTCCCCTACTGGCAGGGTTCATATGGTGTCCCAGCTGTAAGTTAACACTGCCCTTCCCTGGCAGAACACTATAGAAGCCTGGTATGCACGTTCCATTTACTCTCTCATAGGAATGAAACCCACTACAGCAAAGTGGTCCTGCAGGGTGGAGGATGCTCCAGTTCATAATGTGATGAGAAACAATATGAATTTGTAAAGTGCTGAACCTCAAGTCCCTGTAAGCTAGTGGAGGATGCTGTGACTATGGCTGCAGTTCTCTACCATTAAAGTCAGCAGAAACCCTATGGGTAATTTCAGACATAACGATGTCACGGTCAACCACAGCAAATCCCCTGCGGTGACCATTGGTCCTGTTACATCTGTTGGGTTCCCGCCATATGTTCACCCCAGTGAATCCCTGGCGGGAATCTCAATGACCATGATTTTGGACCTCCGGCCGCCCGGAAGTCCAGAATCGTGGAGGGATTGGACCCCAACCGTGGCTGGATTGGCCACAATCCAGGATGGGTCAAAGGTTACGTCTGTAACCTTCGGCCTGGCCAGATCATGGTCCCGACCACGGGATGGGATCGGGCGCAGTGGCTGGATTGGCCGCTGCACCCACCCGTCTCCTGGAGGGCGGGTGGCCAGGGGAGCGCGGGGGGGGGGCTGTGTGGTCGCACATCGCACCGTGCACCCCCTCCCCCTTCCCCAATCCCCGGTACGAATCAGGCTGACACGTCTAAAGGACAGCAGGGATGGGCAAACGTGGTTCGGATGTTCAGAGTTCGGACCGAACTCTCTCTGTTCAGACGTCCGAACCAAACTCTTGAATGACCAAACAGTTTGGTCATGTTCGGATGAGTTCGGGGGCAGGAAAAATGTCTTTTCAGGGCCAAAAAGTAGGTTTCGTTTTCGTTTCACTTTTGCTAACACTATTTCTGAATGTTCTGCCAAGTTCGGCCACACCGAACTCGGCTGAACCGAACCCGAACTTGGGTTTCGAATCGAACGTCCGAACATCCGAACTGCGTTCTGGTCGCCCATCCCTAAAGGACAGCCGGTCTGATTCCTGACCGGGATCTGAAATGGATCCCGGTGTGTGGTGCAGCACGGCGGGCCTGGTGGCCCACTACGTCTGAAATTACCCTATGTCTCCAAAATGCAGTGTTCTCAGCTGTCCAGTTATGTTAGTAAATTAATCATGGTGACTTTCAGAAACTCTCCCTTATGTTATCTTACTCTTGGAGCACAGGCAATAATGGAATCAACTAGCAAATATGCCCCAATCCCAGCACGTTATCATATTTTAGGTTGCCCTGATGGGTTGCCCTGGCCAGCAACTACAGTGAATGAAATTCTATTGTGCAGATTGTGGAAATATTTTAGCAAAATACTCCTGCTTTAGTCAAGATTATAACAGTGTACATTTAATTTTAATTCAGGACTGAAAATCTTTATGAAACATACATTCTGAAACTGAAAATAGTAATTGTTGCATCTTATGCTGATTGAAGCTTCAGCCTCTTGTGCAGATGATGTCCAGCTGTTAGCTGGAACACTTGAGGCACTGTACAGGATCCTGACATATAGTCTTCTGCAAATGAAAATACAGAGCTACACAAAGATCAGCAGAACAAACATCATGAGTACCCACACATTTAAGAAATCTGTCACCAGATGGGCAAGTTCCAAGTGAGCAGTGGGCTCCATATTGCAGAACATGTGAGGAATCAGTATAGTATTAGGAAAAACATGCTCTGGGAAAATTCCAAATTAAAAGGCAAAAGCACTGACTGAAGCTTAGGGACTTTTCACCATCACAGATACATCTGAGTTCAAATTCCTGATGTGCTTTTGGCACAAAATGCTGAAGATAGTTTACACACACTCAACTTATCCTCAAAGTAGCACAACTGCCTTGGTGACAGCAAAGAACCAGAGAAGTCAACATGTTGCAAAGAAAGAGAGAAACTTCTGTCACATTAAATTTTTGATAAAAATGGAAGCAGCAGCAAAGAACACAGCTGAAGAATGTGGTACGTCGACACTCTACCAAAAGAAACAGAGTTGGAAACGAAACACTTTTATAACAAGCTGACTGCTGACAACCCTACAGAAACTAGGTGACAGCGTTTCTAAGTCAAGACATTTTACATACTTGTTGATGTGTTTACAACACAGATGAAAGAACAGTTTCAAGATTTCACAGAGAAATGCTGCTTGACACCTTTGACGTTGATAAAGTTATTAAAACATTTTCTCATATGAAACCGTAAAGAAAAACTTTATAATTTGCATACTCAGTCCAAGACAATTGTTCATTTCTCAATGAGATAAATGAACAATTTTGCTTTACCTGTTTGTTCAAGTCCTTATCACATTGGGTGTGGTGTTCTATCGGTCACTATTGCTTAGTTCATTATTAGGATACTAAAATGAGCTTCTTTTCACAAAGCACTGTGCTGGCACAAGTCCCATTCAGTTCAGTGGGGTTTCTGAAAGCACAAATTCTTTGAGAATTGAAGTGAAGGAATTTAAAAAAATATTTTATCAAGTATATTAACAGATGTAATATGGTCATTCAAGTGAAGCAGTTCACTTAACCTCTTTGACTCTATCATCCTATATTAAATGCATGTAATGTTACTTCCACAACTTGATAGGAGGATGTGAAGATTGACTAATATGCACAGCACACACTTTTCAAATGCAAGTTCTATAAATACAATGTTAGGATCACAAAACCTACAGTTTAAGAGAGCAGTAAAGGCTCTTTACAAATTCAACTATGCTCTAAAAAGCATGGAAATTGTAAGTTAAGTTCCTTCCTTACATGCCATGTAAGCAGTAAAGATGTTGTACAGTCTCACATATTGTGCTTGCTTACAACTTAGGCTCCATGCTTTGCTTTCGATCTTTCAGGCCCAATCCTCTTCCTCTGCAGGTTGGGGGCAACACTGAAGCTAAGGACAGCAGCTCCTCCCAGCCCAAATATTATGGACTTGGTCCCTGTCTCTGCTATACTTGTCTCCCTGTACACATCCTGCATCCATCAACCTAGATCCTCCTATATACAGCCCCCCAGTACTCAGCTGTCCCATTCTCCCCAACCCAAATGAAAGTATATAGGGAAATCAGGGGGCTGCCCCGAACCCCTGCTGTTCCCAGCTTCAATGTTGCAACCTGCAGAGTAAGAGGATTGGGGCTGAAAGACGAAGGCAAAGTGTGGATGCATGGAGCCAAAGTTGTAAGTGAGCACAATATGCGAGACTGCAAATGTCTTTACTGCTTACATGGTATACAAGGTCAGGCGGGAGCATTAACTTACTATTTCCATGCTTTTTGGAGCAAAGTTGAATTTGTAAGAGCCTTAACTCCTCTCTTAAACTGTAAGTCGTTGAATCCTAGAATTTCCCTGTTTTTTGAAAGAATACACTAAATTCCCCTCCTAAAACAGTACCAATCTAAAAAGATTGACTTTGGTCTGGTCTCTAATGTGCCCATGAACAGCTTAAGGAGGCCATAAGCTCCCACAACCACAGCAGGGTATCTGTGTATGAGGGAAGGCTTTTTTTTTTTTTTTTTTTAATCTTTTTATAAAACTTAAAATATATATATTTACTATTCATTATTTCCCCCCTAATCTAACCTATCTACCCTTGTGCTGCTGGTGGGGGGCTCCTCCACTCCCCCAGTTGCTCCCATGTCTCTATAATTACTGCCTAGTCCCAAGATTTCTAATTATTCCTCTTGGTGTACAAAACAAGTTCTAACTCATATGGGCAAGACAATATATTGTACCTTCATAACAGAGACATAAATGAATTGGGAGAATTGTTTCATTTTTACTTTTTAAAACCTGTAGACTTTAAAAAGTGCATTATGGATACTAAAATATTCTTTGTCAAAGACTGCTTCCTTAAATGAATGTTTCTATCTGAATTATTAATGTGTTTCTTACAAATCCACTCTTTAAAATAGGTGTGTACATTAAAAGGATCCGCCTTATGACAATGGAGACAATTTCTCTGCTTACTGCATTTGTCTCCTAACACAATAAAATAGCAAGCTATGAACTTCAGAAGGTATACAAAACACCCACAAATTAACATGCTTAGGTGACCCATTCCTTTCATGATAGAGAATGGTAAAGAGTCTTCCTGGATTGCCTAATATTTTGTCTATGGAAATCTATCCCTTATTTCCATTAAATATCATTAAACATGAACTACCTGAATATACATTTTTTCTAAAAAAAAATTGAGACCCATAAATGATCACACTTGCAAAGCTTATATAGATTAGAATCCATCTATTTGGGACTAAGAAGAGAACTTTCTTACTTTGTGTAGAAGTCAGTGTATTTTTTTAGAGAAGCATTTGTGAAGTGCTCACAGCATCACCACCCTTCTTCCATGCTACAACCAGTAACAGGGGCCAACCTCAGCGTCCCTACATACACAATGGGTGTTTTTAGACAGACGTGGAGCCTGGCTGCCCCCCAGAGCTGCTCCGGGGGTGCACCCCCACATCCACCCACTTCCAGCTCCACCTGGGTCTGCAACAGATGGACAGGCATTTCCCTGGGCTGCCCATGTGGTGCCTCCCCCTCAGCCCCACCATAGAGTTGCAGGTGCTCTCCCAGTGCTTTAGGCTGGTGCCCGCAATGCTGAATGGGGCAAGGGGCAGCCAGGCATGGAGCTGAAGCATAGGTCCGCCCAAGAGACGGACAGCAGCTCCACGTTCAGCTGTCACCCCGAGTTTGGCCAGTGTGCTCTGGAATGTTGGTGGGGCTGCCCCAGAGCAGCCACGGCCTGCTCTGCTTGCACATCTGGCAGGCAGCCTTTACACGGACCAGCCAAACTGGGGGTGAAGAAGGCTGATGAAGGCAGAAGTGGAGCTGCGGTCCCGTCTGTTTATACCAAACAGGACGGGTATGAGTCAGGAGTCAGCCCAAATGCTCTTTTCTTCAGACAGGCTGCCAGGACCCAAGAGCAAGAGAGGAGCCCAAGTCCCCCCCGCCAGTGACAGTGAGGCTGATAGTAGCAGGGGGAGGGGAAGAGCCTTGCCCATGTCTGATAACACGCGCTGAAGGGAGTGGAGATAGCCTGAGCGCCCCTTAGCCATACGCACACCCAGCCCAGGAGGGGCTGGGGTAGGACAGTCCTAGCTCTCCCAGGAGCTAGAATGACAGCACCCTGAGTGGCCACAGGAAGGAGGGGGAGAGCAGCCTGGAGCCTCAGCCCCAACCTAGCAGCAAACAAAACTAGCAGCAGCAGCAGCAGCGTGCACACCCACATGGGGACTGAGATGGGCACTGCGTGCTGGGGAGCGAGGGGGGCGAGGGGGGCTCTGATCCAGCAAAAGTTTTCTTTATTCTAACAAGTACTCCCAGCCTGCCCCACCCCCCTTCTTTCACCCCCTCACCTCCCGCTCAGCACACATGTAACAAAGGCTCCCTGCCTCCTTCCAGCCTCACATGCTGCTCTCCAACCCCAGCATATGGGTGCTAGCCTGGGTAGCAGAGTGAGGGGAAGTTCATACCCACACCCCTCAGAGAGAATCCAGGAGTCCTGGCTCCTAGTCCCTCCCCTCAACTCTAACCCACTAACCCCCACACTCCCCACCCACCCCCCGGAAAACCCAGGGCCCCGGGATATGCTCCTTTGTCCTGGAGCATCTGTCCCCTTCCTCACAGCCACTGCTCTGGGAAAGTGTGGGGCTTCTGGGCTCAGCAGAGGCACAGGGGATGCTCCAGCTGAGTGGGCATCTCTTCCTCCGGGCATGGCACATTGGTGTTCAGAACTACGTGCATGCTTGGTAGCAGCTATTGAAGCCACCTTCCTTATCTTGCCCTCAACTGCTGTGATCAATTAATATCCCCATTCAAATTGTAGGCAGGAGGGCTCTATTGCAGGAAAAGAGGAGCTGAAATTATGCAGGGGACACACTACAACAAGAGCAGCAACTACATACTGTGCAGTTACTGCTACTAGGACTAACCTCCCCCTCAACCAGCACAGCATGTAAATGAACAGAATAGCAGACTACAACATCACAGTAAAATGTGCAAAACCTAGACAGAGTCCAGTATAATGTCAGTAATCAAAAATTACAGGGAGATATCAGGAGACACAAACCACACTTGAAACACAGAGGGGAGAGAATGTACAACAGGTCTTCCCCCTCCCCAACCTGCTCCCTCCAAGGGTAAGGAAGCAGATATGGGGACATGCACACAAGAACAGGGAATGGAACATGTCACAGATCCATGATCTGGACATCCTCCCTCTCCCTGCAGCCCAACCCAGCAGCTCCCTCTTCCCCTACCCCACAGCTTGCTCCCTGTGCCCCCTCCACCCACAGCATGCTCCCTGCACCTAGGCTCTTCCCATCACCCCAGACCCACACCCAACCCAGCAGTCTGTTCCCTTCAGGAAGGGTGAAGAGCCGCTGGACAGGCAGGCAGCAGCTATACCTGTTCCTCACCTCCCCAGCCTGGCTTGGGGGGTGGGGGGAGAGAATGATCCTCCTGTCCGGGGGAGAAGGGAGGAACTCAATACACTAGTGAAAACAAAGACAGCATGGGAGGTTGCCAGCCTGCACCTACTTTCTCTAAGCAGCATCAGCAACACACCAGTGCGGAGTGAATGCAAACAGTGTCTAAGCAGCACCCCTCTTTCCAGGGCTCAACCTCCTTCTTCCAAGGCAAGAATGTGCTGAGCAGAGTCCCCACCTTCCCCTTGGCTGAGTCCATGCTGGAACCTTGCAGATGTTGTCTTTTCGGCTGTGGTTTCTCTTGCTCACGTGCAACCCATGCAGTTCCCACGTGGATCTGAAACATTTATTTTCTCTCCATAGGATAACATGAGAATTGCAAAACATCATATATTTTAAAACTAAATGACAGATTTTCAAAATCTAAGCTCAGGAATGGATTTGAATGCACACTTGAATTTTCTGAGCCCTCTGCACCTCCTGACAAATAAATGTAAACATGTTTTTCTGCAACAAGAAAACCGATGGCAAAAAAACAGAAAAAACAGTTCTGCCTCTAATTTTCAAATTCATATAACTCAGCTGTTTTTGAACCTATCTGCCTGAAATTTGGACAGACAGCTTCTCCCTCTCACCCAAGTGTTCCCCTGTGAGAAATTGCAGTCAAAGGATAAATCTCAATTTTATAAAAAATAGAATTTTAACAATTTTAACAAACATCTCAACTATAGAGCTGCTCATATAGTAGCATAATTTATAAATGCTATCTTTGAAAATTGTACATTCCAGGTTTGAAAAGAGAATTTGAAAAAACCAAATAAAAAAAATTACAGATTAGAACTCAGTGAATGACACATAGGGTGATTTCAGAAGTGACGTGGTGAATGTCCACCACAGTCAACCTCAGTCAAACGCGGGGGTGGTGAAAGCGCTGTGCATGTCTGTTTGCTCGCATCCAGATGTTCACCACAGTCAAACGTGGCCCAGGGTGAAGCTAACTACGCTTCATGAGGTCGGGGCGGGAGGAGGTCCAGAAGTGTGGTGAATGGTCACCACGGCAGGGGTGAATGAAAAGTAACTTCTGAACAGAAACCCGCAGTCGCGGTGGAAGGAATTGACCCCAGCCGTGGTGCATTCTGGGGCTTGAACCATGGTCCACGACTCCACTGCACGTCTGTTGCATTCCCCCGGCCCATGTTCTCTCTGATTGCCCCCGGACGGTGTTCACGATCCTGTCACTTCTGTTGGGGCCGCACGTGTCACCACAGCCCGTGGTGAATTCAGGGTGGGATTCACTGTGGTGAATTGGAACATGTCATTTCTGAAATCACCCAGTGTTGATCCATTTAATTTCTTGTAAATGAAATTTCAGGTCAAATGCAGACCAAAAAAAAAAAAAAAAAGGACTCCAGTATTATTTCTAAGATAAATAAATAACTGCAAGCTGCCCAGAGCTGCCTGTGGCAGGATGGGTGGAGTAAAAATTTCTAAAATAAATAAATAAATATTATCTCAGGACTCAAATGGCTTTCCCCCATTAACTTTATTAAGCTGAGAGACAGTTTGCTCCACTTCAGGTAAACTTCCCCATAAGCATCTCATCACTTTTTCTTCCAGTTCCACCTGATTTGCAATTAATTGTTTTCCTGCCTCTGTGGAGCAATGAATTATATGAATGCTGCCACTGCAGCTGCTGTTGCTGAATAGGAAGTAACTCTTCACTTAGGGTGATTTCAGATGTAACGGGGCCCGTTGGCCCCGTATCGAAATCACCCTAGTCATTCCCCGCCGGGGTCACCCCATCACGCCGCAACAGACATGCCGGGGGGATCCCGGCGGGGAATCTGGGAGGGGGCGGGGCCACGTGGCGCAACGTGTGGCCGCACGGCCCCGCCCCCTCCACGCTCCCGCCGCCCGCCCTCCGGGGAGACGGGCGGGCAGCGGGGCCAATGAGTCTGCTGCGTTGGGCCGGATTCGCCACGGCCCGGGGTCCCGCCGGTGATCCCGGGCCGTGGCGCCCGACCAGACGTGATGCCGGGGTTCACCCCAGCATGGGATTGCATTCGACACGCGGCGGCCTCCGGTCCCCCCGCTTCGCCTGCTCACATGTCGAATGCGATCCCCAGCCGTGGTAACATCTGGGGGGAAACATCCGTTTCCACCAACAGACGTGACGCTATCACAGCCACCACGCGGAATTGAACGTGGTTCATTGTGATATCGTCACTTCTGAAATCACCCTTAGTCAAGATCTATTTGCTGAGGAGAAACTGTGAAATTGCTCTGTAGCAGCAGTATTCACATAGCCACACTACTCTGCAGAGGCAAGGGAACAATGAGTTGCTAATTCCAACATCTAAAAACCTTCACTTTTAAATTAATAGTTAAGGCAAATTGGTGAAAAATAACAATTTCACTACTTGACCACCTAAAAATATGTTACTATTATAAAACAGCCTTTTCAACTACATCAATAGTACTCAGTCTCATACCTTTCATTAACAACTCTGTCCATATCAATGTCTTTTCAAGATCATAACTCTCATTCTTCCTTAAATACCATCAACAGTCTAATATCAACAAAGAAGTCCCACCACCACTTCACCATCTCTACTGATTAATAAATTCATTTTCATTCAAACGCCTTAACAAGTTAATTATTTATTATAGTATAACAACATATCTTTCATTTCTGGATTTACAAACGAACTATACAGTTTCAATACCAAAATCAGCTCATTAAGGCATTTGAATGAAAATGAATTTATTAATCAGTAGAGATGGTGAAGTGGTGGGAATTTTTTGTTGTTGATATTATGTTGATGGTATTAAGGAATAATGAAAGTTATGATCTTGAGAAGACATTGATATAGACAGAGTTGTTAATGAAAGGTATGAGACTGAGTACTACTGATGTAGTTGAAAAGGATGTATTATAATATTAACATATTTTTAGGTGGTTGAGTAGTGAAATGGTTATTTTTCACCAATTCACTTTAACTATGTATTTAAAAGTGAAGGATTTGATGTTGGAATTTAATTCGGTTTTTTAATTATCTTGAATTTAAATTATCTTGAATTTAATTCGGTTTTTGTATATCAGAATAAACTCTGGCGACTGAATCTTTTTTTTTTTTTGACTCATGGAGTTTGATCTGAAATTTCATGCCCTGCACACACATTTACTTCTTTCTCTTCCTCTCTCACACTCACTTCTCTCACACACGTACACACTCAGACACACAGTCTCACTCAGTCACACACTCAAGATTCGCACAGACCCCACCCCCCCAGCTTTCTACACCCTGCCCAGCTGTCTACCTCCCCCATGGCTCCAACTACCCCCCCGCCTAAGTTCTCTACCTCCCCACAGCTCCAACTACCCCCCGTCCAGCTCTCTACCCCACCCCATGGCTTCAACTAGCCTCTGCCCCAGCTCTCTACCCCACCCCCTCCCACGGCTCTAAACTACCCCTACCCCAGCTCTCCACACCCCCCATGGCTCCAACTACCCCAACCCCAACTCTCTCCCTGCCCCACAGCTCAAACTAACCTCTGTCCCAGCTCTCTACCCCCCAATGGCTCCAGTACCCCCGCCCCATCTCTCTACCCCCCTGGCTCAAACTACCCCCTGCCCCATCTAACCAGACCACCACCACCTAAACAGACACACACACACACCCCGCCCCAGCTAACCTAACCCCACCACCACCACCAGCTATACCCCGGAGCCCTTCAGAGCAATCTGGCTGCTGCTTTCTGGGCTTGTTCAGTTGGGATGTGAATCCATGGCTGGTGCAAGCCTCAGGACCTTCCCCCGACCAGTCGAGCCCCTCTTGCTCCCGCCACCTGACTTTGCCCCCTGCACCTGAGCTGTCGGGTTAAGCTTACAAAGGGGCTGAACAAGCCAGTCACGGATCATTGTGCTGTTTGCGAGACAGGAAGTATAAACAACAAAACCATATTGTTTATACTTCCTGTCTCGCAAGCAGCACAATGCCCCGGGATAGGTTTCAATCTCCCCCGCCAGTTCCCTGCCTGAGTGCATCCCAGCTGAGGTGGGCTGGGGCAGGGAATCGGCTTTAAATGTCTCTCACCTGCATGAGGTGATAGAGGAGCTGGAAATCATGGCGGCGGCTCCAGCCAGCAGCCTCAGATACAGCTCAGTGATGTAACACACATGCACGACTTAAGGATTTATTTCATTCGTTAAAATTAGACCTTTTTTTCTCTCTAACTTTTTATTAACAATACTATTGTCTACCAAACTTCATCAATGATTACTTGAGGCAGAACTTAACTTTTCAGTTCAGGGTCTTTTCTGAAAGTGAATGTATTGAAAATTAAACGCTTTGCAAAGATTTTAAGTCGCAACCCGGAAGTGGAGTGAATCAACAGTCCCATGTTAGAGATAGGTGGAGTTTGAATGAGAACTGTGTCTCGCCTTAACTAATAGAGGCGCGATTGCACCTCTATAATCAGATGAAAGAGGAAGAAAACATACACCTTATTAATCAAGTTCTGGAACTGCAGTACACTCCTGAAGTTCCAACAGCAAGAGGAGATACAGCAGGGAAAGTAAGCTTGAAAGTGAAATCAGTAAATCAAGTGTTTGTATAATATGTAGAAACCCTCATTTCTGCATCTAATGTCTTCTCAGCAACTGGCACAAAAAGCAAACAGAACTATTGTTATGGTGTTAGCAAAATAACTTGACTTGCTTAAGTTGAGAAGACAGATGACAGTTTAGAGTCCCTGTGAAGGCAGCCAAATAAAGGTTTTGAATTACTGTGGTGTCTTGGTGAAGACAATGGGAAATTTGTTACCGATTCCAGTAACGGCAGGTTCTGTTGGATTGGACTTTCTTTGCTACTGGTTATATAGTAAAAAAAAATTTTGACAGATATTTTAAGATGACCCAATCCTCGATAACTCATAGGACAACCCTGCTGATGTCAATGGACAAAATTCAGATCTCATTTCAATCATGACGATAAAGCTTATCCAGCTCCAGCTGAAGTCACCAACAGATTCTTTATTTTCCTCTCAAGTGAGATCTGAATGAAAGACTGAAATACCATATTTTCAAGCAAAAAACGTATTTTCCTTATCCCCACAGATGTCAAAAATTGCTAAATAGATTTTTTTAAACTTTTCAAAAAATCACCTTTTGACATGGACCTAAGCATGAAACATTGGGTGATTTCAGACGTTACGTGGTCAAAGGCCACCACATTCAATCCCCTGTGGTGGCAGTGACCACGTAACGTCTGTTGGGGTAAACGGATGTTTCCCCCCAGATGTTACCATGGCGGGGAATCACATTCGCCGCGTGAGCAGCCAAAGCAGCGGGGCCGTAAGTCACCGTGCGGCGAATGTGATTCCCCGCCGTGGTGACCCCCGCTGTCACGTCTGGACGGCGGCCACGAGTCGGAATCCGCACAGGGATTCCGGCCCGTGGCCAAAGCGGGCGAGCGCTGTGGCGGCATTGGCCGCGGCGCCCGTCCGTCTCCCCAGAGGGCAAGCAGTGGGGAGCGTGGAGGGGGCGGGGCCATGCGGCTGCACGTTGCACCGCACGGCCCTGCCCCCTCCGGGATCCCCCAGCATGTCTGTTACGGTGTGACGGGGTCATCCCGGCGGGGAATTCAAGATTCATTTCATGACGGGGCGAATCCGCCCCGTCACGTCTGAAATCACCCATTATTGCCTTTGAAGAGTGTTTCTGAGAATGTAATGGGCAACTAAAACTAGATGTTAAGAATGGCATGGTCAAACCAACCTTAACTATATAGTATAGTTGCAAGAATTTTAAAAGATATTACACAAAAAGTCATTACAATTATATTGCATCTTTGTAGTTTGTGATCTGAGCATTATTCTTTACTACTTGCAAACAGCTGACTCAATTTTTCATTTTAATCATTACAGTGTTCAGAAAATATATATTCTGAAAGCAGGTCTGAGTGATGATTTTTTGGTTGTTGGTTTTTTAGGTGCTTGCTGGTAAATAATATTTCCTTCATTTCCTTCATTAGGGGAAGGGACCAGTTAGGATGGTCCGCCCTCGGAGGCTGATGGAACCCCAGCAGTTCCAGGAGGTCCTGAGGGAGTTAACCCTGGACGTGGACAGCCACTCTGTGGATGAGCTGGTCCGGCATTGGAACAACTTGCTGGAGGAGGCCATTGACAGGGTGGCTCCGAGACGCCTTCTGCCTTGGTCTCATCACCGCAGGACCCCTTGGTTTACTGAGGGGCTGCGGTGTATGAAGCGTGTAGGCAGGAGGCTAGAGCGACGCTGGCGTCGGACTCGATCTGACTCCGATCGTCTTCTCCATAGGGCCCATTTGCGGTCCTATGTTGAGGCTGTGAGGACGGCGAGGAAGGAGTTCCTTGCGGTCCTCATAGCGTCTGCGAAGTCGCGTCCGGCGGAGCTGTTTCGGGTGGTGCGGGGGCTGGTTAGTCCGGCCTCCCTCCGCCTGGATGGGGACTTGTCCCGGGCCCGCTGTGAGGAGTTTGTCACCTACTTCGCAGACAAGATTGCTCGGATTCAGACCGACTTTGACGCTGGGTTGATGGCAGTAGGGGAAGAGCGCGGGGGGGCGGAGGGCCCGTCTGGTCCATCTTTGTGGGGAGAGTTTCGGGAAGTGACGCCGGCCGATGTGGTGGATGTCCTGGGGTCTGTGAGGGCCACGTGTTGTCAACTGGATCCGTGCCCGTCCTGGTTAATAAAAGCTTCCGGGGAGACGTTGGGGACGGTGCTGGCGAGGGTAGTGAATGCGTCCTTTCGGCAGGGGAGGTTGCCGCCTTGCCTTAAAGAGGCTGTGGTGCGCCCCCTGCTGAAGAAACCATCGTTGGACGTAGACGCGCTCGCCAGCTACCGACCTGTCTCTAACCTTCCCTTTTTAGGGAAGGTTATTGAGCGGGCAGTGGCGCTCCAGCTCCAGGTTCATCTGGATAACATCGGGCTCCTTGACCCTTTTCAATCTGGGTTCCGCCCCGGCTATGGCACCGAGACGGCGTTGGTGGCCTTGGTAGACGACCTCCGCCGGGAGATGGATGCAGGATGTTCGACATTTCTCATCCTGCTAGATCTCTCGGCCGCTTTTGACACCGTGGACCATGGGCTGCTGCTGAGACGGCTGCGTGACCTGGGGGGTCTGGGCGGGACCGTTCTTGAATGGTTCCGCTCATTCCTCTCGGGGAGGAGCCAACGGGTGGTGCTGGGGGAGGAAACATCGTGCCCCCGCGCTTTACCGTGTGGCGTTCCGCAGGGATCGATCTTGTCTCCGCTGTTGTTTAATATCTATATGCAGCCCTTGGGGGAGGTCGTGAGAGGGTTCGGGGTGCGTTGTCACCAGTATGCTGATGATACTCAGCTGTACCTCTCCTTTTCTACTGACCCAGACCCTGCTATCTCGTTGCTATCCCAATGTTTGGAGGCCGTGGCGGATTGGATGCGGCTGAGCAGACTGAAGCTCAACCCAGATAAGACGGAGGTGATGGTGGTGGGGAGGGCGAAGGGGGTGGTGGCCCCCCTAGTTGGGGGGGTTCGCCCTCCTGTAGCTCAGCAGGTTCGGAGTCTGGGGGTAGTATTGGACGCAGACCTGCGTCTGGAGCGGCAGGTGGAGGCAGTCGCTAAGGCTGCCTTCCGCCAGCTTTATCTTGTGCGTAGGCTGCGTCCGTATGTCTCTGGCCCGGACCTGGCCTCCCTCATCCATGCCTTTGTCACCTCGAGGCTCGACTACTGCAACGCGCTCTACGTGGGGCTTCCCTTGTTCTTGGCTCGGAGGCTGCAGCTGGTGCAGAATGCGGCGGCTCGTCTTCTTACGGGGACGGGTCGCCGGGAGCACATTACACCGGTGCTCCGAGCTCTGCACTGGCTGCCGATAGTGTGCCGGGCCAAGTTCAAGGTCCTAGTGATGATCTATAAAGCCCTACACGGTCTTGGCCCCTCATACCTTAGGGACCGCCTCGCCCTTCGCGCCCCAGAGCGGCTCCTGCGGTCTGCCGGGGGTGCCCTCCTGGAGGTCCCCCGTGTTAAACGGGGGGCCACGATGGAGAGGGCATTCTCGGTGGTGGGACCGCGGCTGTGGAACTCCCTTCCGGAGGAAGCTCGCCTGGCCCCAAGCCTTTTAACATTTCGGCGGAACTGTAAGACCTGGCTGTTTGCCCAGGCCTTTGGGAGGGAGGGCGGGGAGGGAGGATTTTAGTCCCCTACCCATTTATTTTACCTGTCTAGCCCTGTTTTATATTTAATATTTAATATTTGATTGTTTTAAAATGAATTTTAATGTATTTTACTGTTTTATTGTTTGGAAGCCGCCCCGAGCTGCGTTACAGGAGGGGCGGGGTATAAATTTGGAAAATAAATAAATAAAAATAAATAAATCTCTCTTATTGAGACAAAATATACAATACACCTTATAATTTGGTTTCTTTGTCTCCTGTCATCTTTTCCCCCCCTTATGCTTTTCTGTTATTCTCTGAATTCCTTTCCTCTTCATTCCACCCTCTCTTCTTTTATCCAAAGGGTAACCTTTGGCCTATATTCTAAGCATGTGCCAAAGCTTCTGTAGTGGAGGGATTTAAAGACAGCAACATCTCCTTGGGCAACAAAAGTGGCGACAGCAGGAAAATCAGGGAACACACTGTTAGGATAATTCTCTTCAGAGAAATCATGATGCCAAACTGTTCCTCCTAGCTACTACACACATATAGCGAATATTTATTCATTGGTGAATGAGATGCAGTATGCACTTCACATTAGAATTTGAATATCAAGCCTGTAGACAGGGTTTCTATATTCATTTGTTGTAAAAATAAGGGAGTAAGGGAAATGGTAAAATAAATGTCAGGCCACTAAAGCCAAACATTAATGTACCTTTTAAAGCTCTTATTACTTAAGCCTTTTCCAGTCCGCACCCCTCAGCTGAATGCTTTCCTGCTCAGCTAGGGATCTACAATGCCTTTGTATAACAAATGGCATGGAATGACCTAACCTCAACAAAAAGGTGCACCTCAATTGTGAAATAAAGTTGTGACCCATCATGAACCAAGACCATCAGTTCGTAGAAGTGGGCATGAACTTATGAAAACAACAGGAAGACCATATAAAAGGTAGAAAATGTCAGTGTAATGTGACTAGTCCTGGAGGGATCTGGTGAGAACATCTATACTGGGTCACAGCTGTTTCACCTTAAAGGACTAGACTCTGTGCATCTCCCCAGTCTAGCTCACTATTGCTGAAGTTTGTAGCAGAGTTGTAACTAGGGCAGAACCAGTGGAACAGCTGCCACTGGCACAAGCCCAATGTGGTTACAATAATTTCTCAACCCTGGACTCCCACGTCAGGCCATTGTAGAGCCCATTAGGTGGTAGAGACCACTGTACTAGGTTGTGACACCAACATTACAGCTGCACTGCCTCCTGCTACCAGCCTACAGCGAAGTCTGCAGATTTTGCCCAACTGGACAGTCCCCTGATGTTGCTGCACTTCCATGTCAGGGAAAATACTAGGGGGCAAGGCCACGAAGGGCCTTGAAGGTAAAAACCTTCAAGGCCTTTACTCACCCATGAGAGCCAGTCTGGTGTAATGGATAAGGTGCTGGACTTGGTCCTGGGAAGCCAGGATTTGAATCCTGCACTAGCCATGAGCTCACTGGGTGGCCTCGGACAAGTTCAGCTTCAGTTTCCATCTGTAAAATGGGAATGTGTGTGTGTCTTTCCTTGTGTTCACCTCACCCTTGTTCATCTTAGACTGCAAGCCCACTGGGCAGGGACCTGTCTCCAAAAAATCTGTGACTGTAAAGCGCTGCCTACGTCTAGAACCTCTATAGAAATGAGGAGGAGTAAAGACAAGTAGCTTGTGCTGAATGTGTTCAAGTGGAGGAATGTTATCAAAGCAGTGGGCAAGGATCTTGGCACTGGAGTTTCAAACAGAAGTGAGAGGGTGAAGATGAGAATAGGGAAGGCCAGTAAGGAGGAGGTTGCAATAGTCAAAGGGTGTTTTTAAACAAGATGCTACTATTCCCTCACACCGCTGGCCCCCTCCGCTGCCTGCCTGGCTGTTTCGGCCAGGAGAAATGAGGGAGAGGCGGGGTCTCTGCCTCTCTCTCCCTCATTTCCTGTGACCAAGACTGTGACAGGCAGCGGGGGGGGGGGGGGGGGGAATGGAATGGGACATCTGGTGGCGGCGGGCAGGGCGGCGGCAGATTTAATCTACTGCCACAGTGCCTGCCCCACCTGAAGCTCTGAGCCTGGCATGGGGCCCAGGCCAGAGGTGGTGGAGGCGGTGACAGCGGATCAGGTAAGTGATCCGAATGGCCGCTCAGGCTTGGGGATTGCCATCCCTGAGCCCAGGCAGCACAAGCCAGGGAGTGCCTCTAGGCCTGCCGGCCACCAGCAAAAAATAGAGGCCCCGCATTTGTTCCCCACTTACGCTAAGGCTGGCCCTGCACACAGCACCCGCTCACGGCATACTGCCAAGAAATCCAGAGCGCGCCATGTGAGGCAAGCCAAAAAACTGCATGACAACGGGCACCCACACATCCCCTGCCCGTATGAACCGGCATGGCCACCCATGCCAGCAGACATAGGCTGTCCTCTGAATCCTCTATTTTTAAAAATTCTTCTTGAAGTGCAGTGCCCAAAACTGAGCACAGTACTCCAGAGGAGTTCTCACTATTACCGAGTCAAGTGACACTATTACTTCTTCGCAACCCATGTCTTGGGCACAATGTTTTTGCTAATGCTGTTTGAAACGGCCAGATCCAGGAAAGGGGCCAAATAAAGACAGCATCTGCCTTTTTTGCAGCAATGTCACATTGCTGGACCATGTTCATTTTGTGCAGTTCTACTGCCTTCCTAGCAGTTCTACTGCCTGCCCAGTTGCCCCCATCTTGTACTTTTGATTTTTTGTTCCTATGTATAATGCTTCCTTTTGTCTTTGTTAAATTGCATTTTATTTCTCCCAGTCCAAGTTTTTAGTTTATAATATCTAGATCATTTCTGTATTCCAGTCTTGTTCTCCAAAGTGTTAAAAGTCCCCTTTGTGTCATTTGCAAATGTGATTAGTATACTCTCTATTCCCTCTTCCAAATCAATATTGAAGAGCACTTGTCCCCAGGGTAGTTCCAACTCCCATCAACCTGGGTGGGAATGGTTGAGTGCTCAGTATTTTTAAAAATAAGGAGGGTGCTTACGCATGATAATATTTTAAGCTATTATTTTTGGAAGTCAGAGCTGAAGAATAGAAATGCTATACATTCTGATGTTATGCAGTCTTACATGCATTTATTAATTTGATCTTGACATTTCACTTTCCTATCTATCTGAAAAAGCCACTTTGGGGGAAAAGAAAGAAATCCAAGCTTGCCTCCTATTCCTGCATAAAGTTTTGCACTGCTTTTGGATGTAGGCTAAACACAAGCTAGTAATGTGCCAAGGCCACCATCAATACTACACTACTATAAAACTAGAACTGTTTGTCTGAGGGAGGAAGATCGGATTTACTTCCAGTTGAACAGGCACTTGGAGAGAATATTCCCCAGGAAGAGCTAAAACAAGATCTCACAAACAGCAACTCCTTTAAAATTTCAGTTACGTTTCTGCATATTTTTATGAAAATGTTATTTTTAATAGACTTTTGGAAACATTACATATTGCTGTGGTAAATATGAGCATATGTTTTTCATTATGATTTATTTATATAAATAGTATGTAGCATATATTTGTATAGATGAAATTTGCCCTAGATTATGTTTGCAGCTGACATTCTTAATTGCATCAGGAAATGTTATCCATATTTTTGGGAAGAAGCCAAGGGAGCACATGGCCCAAGCTAGCAGCCCAGACTGATCCTCAAAACACTAAGCTGGGAAAAGCCTCATTGAAGTGAAGGGGGAGTGCACCAGCATAGCACTTTCATACTAGAGCCCTAATCTTTTGTATCAGACACTCATCAATATCCCACTATATATTCCTAAAATATAAAACAGGAAATAATATAAAATGGGAATTAGGCTAAAGAAGCAGAAAATAGATACCAAATGAAAAGAGAACAAACATTAATAATTATATTGAGAGTTATTTCACTTAATAATGTACCAGTTCTGATCAAAACAGGACAGCATATTTTACCAGATATATCCAGCTCGTCTATTTTAAAATGAAACCCTTCCAAAACAGGTATCAGCTAATACTTTAGAGGCCACCCCCTCCCCAAATGCCATACAGTTCTAAAACATTTGCTGGAAATAGGACTTCAAGGGAATGTAGCAGGGCACAAGCAGGGTCCAGGAGCTTTCTGTGATTCTGCAACCACTGAATCATTAGTACTTCTGAAACTGGAGAAAACTGGGTATTGTATAAAATAGCTTCAGGGAGCAGCTTCAGAACACTAAAATAGAGTCCACAGGCAATTTTCTAAAAGAAAACCCCTTTCCATAGTGCTGTACTCCTTTTTAATATTTTAAGCCAGATGCCTTAAGTGATATATGTATTACTTTCCTTTCAGTACAATTTTTAAAAATCTTTGATGGACTGCTTTTGTCTCAGGGCCCCAACACAGCTGTCTGCTGGGGGCACCATAACTGCTTCCCTCTGCCTGCTGGGACTTCAGCACACCTCACTCAGGCCTGTTGGAGTTGGGGGTAAGACACAATTTTCTTTGTATATATTTCTTTGTTCTTTTGTACAGGGGTATGAAACAGTTTCCTTATGAACTGGAATTCTTTGTTCTTTTGTTGGTTGCTCTTTAGAACTGAAAGTATGGCAGACAAACTGAAAACAACTGACATCATGCCTTTGTTGTTATCTGCGGTATCTGTCTAATTAGGGGGCACGGAGTGCCTGATTCTACTCTCAGCTACATTAGTGTAAATCAGGAGTAATGCTGATGAAGTCAATGAAGTTACAGAGATGAAAAGCCTACATAAATAAGAGAATGACACAAATATTTGAACTGTTCATAAGAAGGGGGCGTAGCTGTTAATTGGTGATGAGGATGGATAGGACAAAATGTAACTGTCCCAGTTATTATACTACGTTTAAATATTTTATGAAATGCACAATATATTTTCAAATGTTGTTGTCATCTTTGTAACATATTTTTTTTGGGGGGGGTGTTGTATTTTTTAAATGCTTCTCGATGCCAATATCCAATGAAGGAGAAAATAGTTAGATATTCAAAAACACAATGAGTAGATTCCTCTGGTCTCTATGGAAGAAAGCTTTGCATATGTTCTGTGCTAGGCTCATAGGAAGTTGGTTTGCACATCTGATTATGTGTACCACCTGCCACAAATGAAGGAACATGTATTTTAACTAATCATTGCACTGACCAGTTTTAAAGGAAAGGCACTGAGAAACTGAAATTGAAGAGATATTGAATTAGCTTTCAACTAATGCTAGTTTTGCTTCCTAATAATATCCTAGCTCTGATCCTTCATTCCAGCAGTTTTATGCTCATGCAACTCCACTGAAGTCAAAATATGGAAATGAACAGTTCCAGGAGGTGAGTTAAGTATGCATTGTGACCCAAGTCAAGACAGCGAAGTCCTTGAGGCAGAAAGAAACCCCTCTGGAATGAGCATTCTAGTTCACACAACCCAGTGCAATTAAACCTAGATTTTATTCATAAAAACATAAACAGACTGAAGCTGGCCAACAATAGCTACAGTCAGAGAGTCACAAGGCT
Organism: Sphenodon punctatus; assembly: GCA_003113815.1. Classification (NCBI taxonomy): domain Eukaryota; kingdom Metazoa; phylum Chordata; class Lepidosauria; order Sphenodontia; family Sphenodontidae; genus Sphenodon; species Sphenodon punctatus. The sequence goes on along the minus strand of QEPC01003743.1, from coordinate 3,997,521 downwards.
GGAAGGGACCTCAAGGCTCATCTAGTCCAGCCCCTGCACCACTGCAGGCCTTGCCACACATCAACCATCCGCACAGAGAAATCCCACCAATAGCTACAGGTAGAGACTCGGACCAGCCAGAACACACCGATACCTGAAATAACAGGAAATAATTTTAGAAAAAGAAGGCTCCAGATGTCCCAAACAGGTGAGCCACATCCATGCTGCAGGGGAAGGCGAAAAACCCTGAGTCAACCGCCAAGTATGTATGCAGGCCCCACCAGCAAGGCACCTGATATACACTATAGCACACAGGCTTCAGAATGCCCTGACATCCTCATCTCCAGCTGTAGATAACTATGATACTACAGGAAGAAAGGGTGGGGGAACCCAACATGTGTTTGGAGAGGGGTGGGGGATGCACTTCATCCTGTAGCATCAAATAAAAACTCCTCACAAGATATGGGTCATAAATTTATCCAACTCCATTTTGAAGCTATTCAGATTCTTTCCCCCCATAACTGCCCCTGGAAGTTTATTCCAATTCACTGCTGTAATTAAAAAACTTCTTCTAATTTCCAGCCTGAACTTATCAATAACCAGCTTGTATCCATTAGGTCTTGGACGCATGCTCCCTTTTAGCTTGAACAAAACTTCCCCTTCTGTTGCGTTAACTCCCCTGATATACTTACACAGTGTGATCATATCTCCCTTCCGCCTTCTTTTTGATAGGTTAAAAAAGCCAAGCTCCTTCAGCCACATCTCAAAGGGTAAGTCCTCCATCCTCTGATCATCCTGGTAGTTCTACATTGCACTTGTTCCAGTTTAAGTTCATCCTATGTAGTGGTTAAGTTCTTCTATGTAGTAGGTGAGACTGAACTGAGAAAATAAAAGTTTAAAAGCCTATAGGTCAAATCCAGTCCATTGCTGTTTTTTTAATTGAGCCATGGATCATCCATTCCTTAACCTCAAGCACTGAAAGAGTGAGCTGAGGGCAAGGGAGCTGAGCTGAGGGCATGCGCTTGAGGATAGGGGATAGATCCAGTGCATAGATCCATGATCTGAACCCTTCTCTTTCTTCCCCCCTTCAGTACCTGCTTCCCCAACTCCTATAGGGGCCATGGGGCTTGTACTAATTTTCAAAGTGACCCACTGAAGGGTCCCCCACCCCTGGTTTTAAACAACTAGCAATCCATAGGTTGCAGAATCCCTGAATAGAATAATAGAACCTTAGCGTTTGAAAGGTCCTCAAGGGTCATCCTGTTCAGCCTCCTGTTTGGATGCAGGAGGACTACAATTACAACATCCCTGACAGATGGCTGTCCAGCCTTTTTTTGAAAGCCTACAGCAATGGAGAGCCTTCAGCCCCACCCCCCTCCGGCAACCTGTTCCATTGCTGCACAAATCTTATTGTTAGGAAATGTTTCCTGATATTTAACTGAAATTTACCTTCCTGTAGCTTGAGCACATTATTTCTAGTCCTGTCCTTTGTAGCAATGCACAACAGTTCTGTGCCATCTTCTCGGAGGCAGCCCTTTAGATATCTGAAGACTGCTATGTCTCCCCTTAGTCTTCTATTTGCTAGGCTAAACATGCTCTGTCCCTTCAATCTTTCCTTATAAGACTTGCTTTCAAGATCCTTTATCATCTTCATCACCCTCCTCTGAACTCACTCCAATTTGTCAATATGCTTCTTAAAATGAGGCACCCCAAACTGGACACAATGCTTCAGGTGAGGTCTGATCAGTGCTGAATTAAGTGGAATTATTACTTCACTGACTTGGAAACAATGCTTTTGTTAATGCAGCCTAAAATTACATTAGCCTTTTTTGCAGCCGCATCACATTGCTAACTCATATTCGGTTTGTGATCAATCACAATCCCCAGATCTTTTTCACACATGCTGCTGCAAAGCCAGATATCTCACATCTTATACTCATACTTCCTCTGAAGAACACCGTCCCCTCATGCATCTTCCTAAGATCTAAGACTCCATGCTGTAAGCCAGGAGATTTGCTACTGCTGAAATACCTCAAGTCCACTGACTCAATCCTGTGCATGAGGGCGATTCCCATCAGTTTCCTCACCCTGCCTGATTCCTGTTGGTCCTTCAGAGACAAGCGTGAGGTCTCTCCAGTTCCCTTGTACGAGTTCTCTCTCCTGCATAGGGCACTGGTTTTCAAACTTTTCTTGAACCAGGCTCCCCTTCTGCTTGTCTATGGTAGCTGAGGCCCTCCGCCGCCCACCCCCCGTGCCCTCCCACACATATACATATACCTTGATCCCTTTCTTCCTCCCCCCTTCCAGTTGCTTCTCCTCTCTTCCCCTGGTTCTCAAACACTCTTCCCCCTTTGCCACCCCATTATTTTAGAGATTCTCTCTAGATCAGAGTGTGGAGGCAAGTGTTTGCCAGCTGTGGTCCTTCCTGTGTTCCCCAGAATACCATCTGTACCCCCATTTGAGAACCACTGGCTTAAGGAACAAACCCCTTCTAGATCTAATCCTCCTCACCCAGAGCTGGATCCTTCTCTCTACCCAATTCATCCTTTTTAATGGACCATTTCAGTATGAGAGACTCCTCCAGTATTTCTTCCTCCAAAGCTTCCAGACCTCACTGAACTAGAACATCCCTACTAAGCAGCCCTCTACCCGACAGTCCAAGGAGATGAAAACAAAGTGATAACTTCCTGGCTGCCTATTCTAACAACATTCCTTACACCTGAACCCTTCCCATCTCATTCCAAGAGTTACCTACTCAAACATTACAGCTCCTTTTTTTATAACCTGCGTACTATACACACAACTCTCCAAGTTACATGCCAAAAGAGAATAGGCACAAACATAAACAACTGTCACATGCAGGTATGCTCATAGCTCATGAATCTCTTAAACAAATGTAAACATGTAAAGTGCCATGCTGTTCAGATAATACTGTGTAAAATATCACAATCCATAATTATGTTTATCTTGGAGGGTTAAGCAGAGATGGTTTTGTGGCATTGGTGTATATGATAATAGATTACAGAGACAGAAGGGAAGAGAAAGAAGGTTCCGAGTCAGGGAAGTTGTAATAGTTACGCACAATTGAATGACATTGGCCTAACAGGGTAACAGACTGGAGAATTGGGCCAAAAGGAAAACACTTCATTTGTCATCGTGAAAACGATGCTATGCTAAAGGGATGCGGCCAATGGGGTTGCATGGGAGTAAACCAGGGCAACATTTCACTATACTATCTAAATTTTCATTCTATATGGATGAATTTAAAAGTCAAATGCAGGGAATTAGGGATACGGGCTAGACCATGGACCTTCATCGTACCACCTGTCCATACTTGGCAAAGCTCTCCTGCAGGCTCACACCTCTAGCCCCTAACTGCCCAAGGTTCTCTGTTCTCCCATTGGCGAGCTAGGTCTTTATAAGGCCCCAATAGGAAGCAGAGAGTGTCTGGGCAACTAGAAGGCTACATGGTTGTTGTAATGTTGGGCCCTGTTGTGCACTCTGACCCGAGTTTAGCTCATCCCTGCTCCAGATCTTCCTTGTCTTTCTCTGCGTAGTCTTGATCCTGCCCTGCCCTGCTTAGCCTTGCTGTTTTAGCCTCACTGTAACGGACTCTTTAGCTTCTGACCTTCCTAACATCTGGCTTTGGCTTCCTGCTTTGGCTCTGTTCCTGCTTTGGCTTTTGACCTGGCCCCAGCTCCTGGCACCAATGGCCGACATCTGACTCAGCACAGTTCCTGGGTCAGGATCCTTCCCCTGACCAGATTCTGATATCAACACAACTCCATCTCATCTATCTTTTGCCTACACGATACATAACCTTGTTTTCATCCTTGACTCTGAGCTTTTCTTTTCTCCTTGTACCTCTTATGTCTGAAAATTTACCAAGCTCCATTTTCTCAGCTTGCTACTGCCTCAACTCTGTCTGCTGAAATCCTCCTTTAGAAAATAATCAATGTGGTATTTTACATATATACGTTTGTTTAAAAGACTGTAAGAACTGTGAATATATTTGCATATTTATTTTTATGTTTTTTGAAACAAATGTTTTTTATATTCATACACAATGGTAAACTCCAATGATCCAAGTTTATCTGCAATTTAAAAAGAAGTATGACTGTATCACCCAAACATCTCAACTAACTCTGTTCATTTTAGGACCTGGCTCTAAAATAGCCTTCTTGCTCTTCAAATACTACCTGGATTTGCTTCACCACCGCTTGCAGACATAGGGCAATTGTCCATTGTCTTGCATCTTGGATAGTCATTTACGCCAATGTCAAGAGGGATGAAAAATGTATTTATTTAAATAAATGTATACCCTGTCCCTCCTGCTGAAGCAGCTTGGGGCAGCTGACCATCATAAAATACAATAGTAAAAAATACACATCTAAAACAAATAACATGTCATAAAATGAAATATAATGGAAGCTGCCAAAAGAAATACCCCACAATCCACCCTACCCCAATCCCCCTACCCATCTCCCTCGCCAAAAGGGTTGAGCGGCCCTGATGCAAATCACGGCAGAGGTCGTCGACCAAAGCCACAAGTGCAGTCTCAGTGCCATAACCTAGATGAAAGTCAGACTGCGAGGGATCTACAAAACCGATATGGTCCAGATACCCCTGCAGCTGCCAAGCCACTACCCGTTCAATAATCTTCCCTAAAAAGGGAAGGTTAGAGACTGGTTGATAACTGGCAAGGGAGTTAACATCAAGTGATGGTCCCCTGCCAGTTATCGGCCAGTCTCTAACCTTCCATTTTTAGGAAAGGTTATTGAGCGGGTTATAGCTCGGCAGTAGCAGGAGCATCTGAACTGCACCAGTTTTCTCGATCCCTCGCAGTCCGGCTTCCGTCTGGAATATGGCACTGAGACTGCATTAGTGGCTTTGGTCAGTTCCGATACGAATATTGACGGTGTAGTCCTCCGTCTCTTTCTTCTCACTACCTGCTCCCTTGTTACGTGCCAGCCTAGGGACATAACTAGGTTGGTGCAGAAGATGGAATGGGGCCTCACTGACCCCCTTCCCAGTGGTAGGAGATACAGCTGCACCAGGGAGTGTGGGTCCCCCAGGTTCATGGGCTATGGGACAGTGAACAGTCTGCATCCTTGCACCAGCCTCCTTTCCTTATGTTAATACAATTTTGTTACTTTTGTTACAAAAACCTTTTCATCTGCATGGGACAGATTTTTTTTTGCACCTCTTCACCTCGCTGGTTCACTGCATGCTTTTAAATCTCTTTTGAAAATATATTTTTCTATGACCTCAGTTTATTAATTCCTCTTAAAAGTACAGTAAATTGAGAGAAAGAGACAAAAAAAAACAGAAGGAAGCGATTCTAACAGGCAGCAGTGTAATAGTGGTGCCCTGGATTAACATGTCTCTATAGAGATGTTCAGAGAGTGGTAAATGTACATAAATATATCAGTATAAATGTATCAGTTTTATAACCAAATAAATTATTATTATTCATTCATTTCTATCCTGCCCCTCCTGCCTCAGGCAGCGCAGCATACATAAAACAAAACAATAAAATATATTAAAACCATTCAAAACAATAAACAAAAACCACCCTAACCCCATACCCCTAATAAACTCAAGCAAGCACCCATTCCTCTCCTTTCTGCCCCCCCACCAAACGCCTGGGGGAAGAGCCAAGCCTTATACTGACTCTGGAATGTGAGGAGATCCAGGCAGAGGAGAACACCCACTAGGAACAAATTCCACAGCACAGGTTCCACAATGAAGTAACTAACCACTTTTCTGCGTGTCTGTTTAAGACAAAACAGAATTACAAAACGTATCTATTTACCACTAGATGGACTACTACCCTCATGAACTAAGCATTTACAAACCCAGAAAGTCTGATTTATCCTAAATTACACTGCTGCAACTTACACCATTTCCAGTCAGACAGAACAATAACATTACATTCTCTGTATTATAATCCTAGGCTGCAGTCTACAAACCACTTATTCTGGAGTAGTACCACCAAAGCCCTGCCCCAAAATATTAATTTTCTTTTTATTCTTCTTCTGAAAATGAGAACGCAAGAATATACAGTACTGTAATATTTTAATTTTCACAGATGTTTCCCTAATATTCATTGCTTCCTTAAGTGTTACGGTTTCCTCACCTCAGCTTCTTCCAGCTCCTATTTTACCTATCACATAACTTTCATGCTTTATCTCTATAATGGGATGCAGTTGCGGAAACAGTTCACACATTTATAGAGCCTGCACCATATGCTCTGAATGTTTGTGTACCACAGAGTGAGGAAAAGATTCTGAATTGAATACAAATCCTGCCTCAGAAGCCCATGTGTAAGCCAAAACCTCTTATCTGGACTGCTGCCAGACCAAATTACAGTACTAAAATGGTTTCCCACAGGGGCTCTGAAAGAGAGATCCACAAACTCCAAAAATGGTGATGCGGTCTGAGGAGATGTGCGAGGAATCAGGGAAAAGTCAATGTACTACATACTGCCTTGGAAAAACAATATAAATCAATACAGAAAGTGGCTCATAACAGATCTGAATCTCAGTGTATCATAGGGTGAAAACAGACATGACGCTAACCACCCTTTAACCACCCTTGGTGGTTATTTATGCATGTTGCAGGGCTGTATTGGTGCCCT
>QEPC01003743.1:3963004-3990802 GCA_003113815.1 Sphenodon punctatus | reverse complement strand
GGGGGTCGGGGCTAGGTGCGGTGGTAGGTCGGGGATCAATGTGGGGGTGAGGTTGGCTGGCGCGGGGTGAGCGCGGGGCTTGCGGGGGGTGAGGTTGGCATGTGCAGGGATTGCGGAGGGTGGCAGGGGGTGAGTGGGGTTTAGGGGTGACTTTGGGGCTTGCGGGGTCTGGGCGGGTTGTAGTCGGGGTTTGCAGGGGCTGGCGGGTGGTGTACGTGGGGCTGGCAGGTTTCCAGGGGGCTGGGCAGCAGCAGGAGCCCACAGAGCTCACAGGGGGACGGGACGCAGCCGCTTCCCCGGCTCTCCGAGCTCAAGTGCGCATGCATGAACCTGCAGAACCGAATTTTGATCAATAATATCTTGGTTTTGGCTGCATCAATCAGTATCATATTTTAGAAGCACTTGTTATAGATCTCATTCTTGAAGCCTGTGATGTTTGGGGGCTCAACTCATCCAGGGGGAGGAGATATTGATGATTCAAATACTTGAGGATGGTGTGCATTTTGACCACAACCAATTAACGTTTAAGCAGTTATAACATTTTATTTTCCTAATGGATCTTTTTCAGACTTTGCGGATATGATGGTCCTCACAACTTGCAGCCATGGTTAAATTTTCAGAAATGTAGGTCAAGCTGTTTCCTCAAAATCGGGGCTTCAGCAGTCCCCTGTTTATAATGAACCGTGGCTGTACATTTAAGTTTCAGGCAGCTACCGCGAATTCCACCTGAGGTCCCTTAATCTTTATCCCTTCCTCTGTCTTAAGCAACTCTAAAATCCCTAAGTTGACGTTCTCCTGCATAGATGCCACAGTTCGAACTGTGCACTCCACAGTGCCTGTTGGCTTACCCCAGGTTCTAGTTTAAAAACTGCTCTATCACATTTTTAATTTTTAGTGCCAGCAGTCGGGTTCCAATCAAGCTAATCAGTCTCCCTGCTCTAAGGTTATGCAAATAGACTGGAGAGTCTCCATGTGAAACTTTCTGACCTTTATGAAACGTTTGAGGTTTTTCAGCTCTAAATCTGCCCTCCATTCTCCTGACTTCTTTGGTAACAAAACCAGAATGAAGTAGAGCCCAGATCCTCTCTCAACCTCTGGTATGGGTTATATCTCTCACATCCTGTACAATCGGTCTCTCTCTGCTGACATGTTCCTGTCCTTCACTCCATTCTTTGATACCAGGAATTGGGAAAGTAATGAAAAATTCGGAAGGGTGTCTGCATAGTTCTAGCAGCAGATACCCTTGCGCTACTATTTCCCTGACCCACATGTCCAAAGTTTTGTTCGCCCACTTTTTTGCAGAAAGCTGAAGTAGTCCCCTTCAGGCGAGTCATCCTCGAGGGTCAGGTGTGCATTGTTGCCCTCAGGCGTGGTGTGCAAGGATGGACTGGAGGCTTGGCAGAACACCGTTGATTCTGGAATCTGCATTGCTTCTGCCGGCGCTGTTTCCCACTGTTGTCTCAATTCTGTGTGAACTAGTATCCTCTTCTAGAAGAGCTGAAATTAGACGTTCTATTACAAGTTTTAAAAAAATATATTGGGGGTTATGAAAATGCTGAAGTTTGGTTGTTGTTTTTTTTGTCAGATGCAACAGCTAGCACCTTATCCAGGCAGACCCCAAATAGTTTACTGCCCTGGTACGCTCCTGAAACCAGTAGGTTTTTTGTGTGTGCGTCGCCTCCCCAAGATCCTAGTCAAAGCCTTTGCCTGGCTGCCACATTATTAGAAATGTTTCTGGCTGCCCAGGTTAGAGCATCTATGGAGGCATCAGCAATGAAAGCTACAGCCAGTAGAATCTTAAGAGTACAGGGACTTGGCCTATCTGGTCAAATTATTGGGGTTCCTGCCCTGCTTGAACCATTTGAGTAAGGCTCTGGTGAAATAACAGGTGGCTGTGCTCATACATAATACTGCTGAGGAGTCTTTGAAGGTCTTACACAAACTGGCCTCTATCAGTTACATCTTTGAGGTAAAAATCCCTTTCTGAGGGGAACACCCAACTGGCATGCCAGGCATGCCACGGCAGCATCTACTTTGGGCATCAAAAATAGGGGTTCCTTGTTTTGAAAATGAGTATAGAGCCTGTTGCACCTTAGTCATCCTCAGGGGCTTGTCTGGTTGCATCCACTCTGATTTTATAATTTTTTCAAAAGCTCCATGTAATGGGAAGTAAGTCCCTGCACTTCCCTTCTGTTCTGGAAATGTTTTCGCATGGGTATTAGGAGAGATAGGAACTGGGTTTTGATGGTTTTACCCAAAGGTGACTGGTAACTGTCAATGGGGGTGGGGCACAGGAGTGGAGACTGAGCAGGGGTTCTATAGGGTTCCAAAAATCTAAGGCAGGCACATGCCTCTGTGTCCCCCCACAAGTTGCCTATGGTTTTACCCTTCTCTCTAGGTTTGTTCAGGGGAAGAGAGTCCAAACTTGAGGACACATCTGCCTCCTTATCTGCTTTGTCAGGCTCATCTTCCCCCTTTGAGGAGAGATTGGAGGCTTTGGGGTCCAGATTCATTTGGAGTAGTGGTGGTTCCCTGTTTATGTGCTGGCTGTTTGCCTTTGCCAGCCACCCAGCATTTGCCCTTAAATGCCTGTTTGAGGGGACATTCTGTGGGGGAGAGTGAATGCTTCCTCTTTTTAATACTCTCCTCTCCTCTCTCCCTTTCATCATCCCTCCCCTCCTGGAGTCTCTCCAGCGATGCACGTTCTCTGTGGGGGAAACACCTGGGGCCGGTCTTACATTGTCTGTCGGGCCAGTGTCCGGTCCACCCTCCTTGCCCTGGACTTGGGATCCCTCAGCATCTGGCTTTGTCTGGGCAGCGCCATTTTGCTGTGGGTGCTGTTGGAGCGTATCAGGCAGATCCGTGGAGTTTTCCTGCGTTTGGATTCAACAGAGGGGAGGGGCTTCAGGGAGCTCCATTGTTGCTGCTGTGCCAGCTGGGGTGGGGGGAAGGGGGGATGAGGAGAAAAAGGAGGATGTCACAGTCCCAGGCTCCGTCCATCTTCCCAGTTGCAGGTCCCAGTGGGAAAAATGCCGCCACCCAAATGGCAGGAGCAAAGTGGCTAAGCCACATAGTCTGCTTCCTTACCAGTCAAAGGCAGAGATTCAACTGGAGCAACAGGGACAGATCCCCTCTGCGCAAGCTCCAGTGAAGTTCAGTCTGCCTCCTACTGGTAGTGGCAATGATCATCCCCAGTGCAAGGATTGCTGTCCAGGATATCTGAGCAGAATTCAGTTTCTAAGCTCTGACGTGTTATGAGACTTATGTAAGATGCTCAGAAAGCTCTGAATCCAGAGGAACACCCAGAACAGAACAAATCTAGTTATTTAATACCTAGAGTGAAGCTGAAAGCTCCCACTGATGTTAGTGGCGAAGGATTGTGCCCACCATATAGCTTGACAATTTCTCAAAGCTAAGTCTCTGTGATAAACAGGCTGCCTCCAACTTGCAACAGTTCCGTTATGGAGGAGAATAAGCCCTTTACCTTAAAAACAGCCATAGCATAACAAAAAAATCCCTTAGAAGAACTGAGTAACTCACAGCAAGTATTTCACCACTGGTGCTCCAGACTTTTTCCTTACGACTTCATCTGTTGTAAGTTAGTCACAGAATGGCAGTGAAGAATGATGAGGTATCCAGATGCTCCTGTGTAATAGTTGTGGGCATCTGATGAGCAGAATATTCCAACAGCCTTATCCCAATGGTTGAACTGAAATGCTTCTCACTGAACCCACTAGTCTTTGAAGGCCATAGAAACAGGTCGGTGATTACAGCAAGAACCAAGCAATGTTGGAAGAAATGAAGATCATCCAAACATGAAATGGTGCATTTTCTAATATGTCCTATTGCCAACCACACACACTCCTAAAAGCAGATCCAGAGCATGCCCACCAATGTGAGCACAGTCAAAAACCACCTGGGCTTGGTTGTCATGGAGGCACACAGAACATGCATGCTGCTTATAGTAAATTACACCTAAATCCATTGCAACAGCAAGTCTGCTTTTCAAATGTAAGTGCCTGAATAGACTAACTGAGCCACTCAACTCAACCTCAGATATATACTGCAAATGCCTATTTTATATGCCTAGATACCAGCTGAAAGACAAATATACTACACTTGAGCTTCCTCTGAAAGTACTAACATTTAAAAATTAGACCCACAGAATAAAGGAAAAATAATATAAAATTATTTCATAAAGTATTGTCTTGAGTGACAAATGGCACCACTTCTTTTACCAAGTTTGTAGAGCTTTGTTCCTTCTTTTTGGTCCATTTTCCAAGCAGAATGGCAGAGTACAAGATAATGGAAGACACAAGTATCACATCTAGGTTGTTTTCATTACAATCACATATAATATAACTATGTACTCCTTAAATCTTTGTATTTTGTTATGAAGCTCCTAATAATAAAGGTTTGATATACAGATTCTCTTCCCTGGCCGCTACCAATTGCGTGGAAAAAAATACGTATTTATGAAGCTTTATTAATAAAATGTGAATAATTCAAATGGCTAGCACAATGAAGAAACAGCAGTAGAGGATCTTCTTATTTGCATATAAATGAAATGATGCTTTAGTGTCAGAGTGGAGAATTAAACAATATGAATTTTTACAATGCAGTCCTGACAGTATCATAAATATTAAGGTCATAAGTTGCAGTTTCCTAAAATCTCATTTTATCTTTTATTGCAAAGTGGTGACTGATAGGCCAAATCCAGTTCACCTTATATGTGCAAACAGTCCCACTGACTTCAATGAAATTATTCATGTGAATGAGGTGAACAGATTCAGCCCTATGACAGTGGAGCACAAGCTAGATTGATCCTTCACAGTCCGGCTTTCGTTCAGGGTTTGGCACCGAGACTGCACTTGTGGCTTTGGTTGACGATCTGCACTGGGAACTGGATCAGGACAGATCATCTTTACTGATTCTGTTAGATCTTTTGGTAGCATTTGATACCGTTGACCTTGAGATGTTGGTGGCAAGGCTTCAGGACCGATCTGAAGTGGACGGAATTGTTCTTGAATGGCTCCACTTCTTCTTGGCCGGGAGACCTCAGCGGGTGGTTCTTGGGGAGTGCTCATTGTCTTCCTAGAATCTCACGTGTGGCGTCCCACAGGGTTCTATTCTGTCCCCTCTCCTGTTCAACGTGTATATGCAGCTGTTGGGCGAGGTTGTGAGGGGGTTTGGCGTACATTGCCATCAGTACGCTGATGATACACAACTTTACCTCTCGTTTTCTGCAGACCCAGACCCGGCAGTCTTGGTGCTTACCCAGAGTTTGGCGGCTGTGGGGGAGTGGATGAGGGCGAGCCTGTAGCAGGGAGCAGTCCTGGTGGTCAGCTGCCCCTTTAAGAAGGGGGCTGTGGGTGCCAGGCAGAGGGCTGGGTGCACTGAGGGGTGTGGCAGAGCCAGCCCCAGAGCTGCGGATCAGCCTGTGAGGCAAACAGGCTGAGAAACCCCTGGGACAGAGTGGGCAGGTTACTGGCCCTTTAAGGCTGAGAAGTGGAAGCCTGGCCATGCCCAGGGACCCGAGATAACTGCATTGCTGCAATTTGCAGTGATTTTCACAGAATCAGCCAATCCTCGCAGAATCAGCCAATCCTGACCATGACTAGGGCTGTAGCGGAATATCGCCGCGGTAGCTATTTCCGGCGGAAACCGTGTTTCCGCAATTAGTGGAACGGCATGGCAGAGGCTTTCATTCCGCGGTTTCATTCCGCGGTTCCGCTTATTTAATTCCGCAACTTAGTGGAATCGTGGAAACATGACATTTTCGCTATTTCCGCAATTCCGCCAGCGCCAAAACATAGCGGAATAGCGGTTTTCCGCGATTTCCGCAATTTTTCCGCAATTTGCAGAATTCCGGCAGAATTAGCGGAATATCCGCAGAAAAGTCGCGGTGTGGCGCGGGCAGTTCCGAAATGGCGGAACGGAATCGCGGCGCGGTAAAAGCTGCTGCCGCATCAGCCCTAACCATGACCCGAGCGTAAATAGGCCCCTGTGAGATGAATTGAGGGTGGGTGGGGTCTGAAAGCCCTATGTTTGCGTGAGGGAGGTGCTGAAATTCCAGAGGATTTGATTTGTGTTTGACTAGCAAAGTTGTGATTCTGTGTCAACCCAGCAAAATTTGCTTCCCAGCATGCATAGTTATGCAAGTCAAGTTAATTATGCAAATATTAATGCTCGCGGTGAATTTGCAGAATTTGGCTACACTGGTTGCAGAATTTAAGATTTTTTGGTGCAGTCAACTCGGGTCCCTGGCCATGCCCACTCTGCCTGTATAAAAGAAGAGGCAAGGCAGAGAGAAGGGAGTCTCTGCTAGGGAGTGGAAGGAGCAATATCTCCCTGAGAAAGCCTTGCTGCTCTATGCTCTCCAGGGTGTTGACGACTGGAGAACCAGCGGGAACCAGGCAAGGGAGAAAGACTGTACCCAGGAAGGAAGCCTCTTGGCTGGGGGAGGCTTGGCCAGGCCTTAAACCCCCAGGCTCTGGCCAAATGGACTTTGGGGGGGTTGTGGTTGTGTTGCTCCTGAGTCTGGAGAGATGGACCTGGGTCTGTAGGGTGGAGGTGGATGAGCTGGCAGCCCCAGGTACGCTGGACTGGTTGTGCCCAATAAAGGACTATAGAAAAAGACCCTCGGGACTGTGTGGTGTGTCTGGAGAGGGTACCCCCTTACGGGAAGAAGGGGGTTCAGCCGAAGCTCAAGGCTGATAAGGTTACCTCCTGCCAGGACGGGGCCAACTGCCAAGGCGGGGCCCTGTGGGAAGCTGTAAGCTGTGTCCGCTGCTGTGGGGATAGGAGGTTGTGTGGATTGGAGGAGCTGCCTGCCACTCTGTTTTCCCCTCCCCAGGTAACAACTTCCAGGGCGGGGTCCTGTGGGCACCAGCCCAAAGGGTGACACCCAAAGAGTGACAGCCTGCCCCACCTGTCAAAAGACAGGGAGGCCTTGAGGTGGGTGGTCCATTAATGGGCGAGATTACAGCTGTGCCCTTGTCATGGACAGACCATTAGCTCCTGCAGACCTCCCTTCTAGCACGTCTGCCCGTGGAAGGGTGCGGAACCTGTTAGGATGGTCTGCCCCCAGAGGCTGTTGGACCCAGTGTGGTTTCTAGGTGCTCTGGGGGAGTTACCCTCTGACCTAGACGACCATCACATCTATGACCTTGTCAAGTTGTGGAACATCTTGCTGACAGAGGCCATCGATCAAACGGCTCCCAGGCGTCTGTTGCCCAGGTGGAGGCTCCACAGACCTCCTTGGTTCTCCAAGGAGCTGCGGACGCTGAAGCAGGTAGGGCGATGGTTGGAGCGATGGTGGCGTCGTTCTCGAGCTGAAGCCACCGATTGAGGCATAGAGCTAGTTTACGAGCCTATGCCATGGCTATGCGGGCAGTAAAGAGGGAATTCTTTGCTACCCTCATAGCATCCGCTAAATCCCGTCCGACGGAGCTGTTCCGGGTTGTGCAGGGGCTGGTCAGTCCGGCCTCCCTCAACCCTGGAGTTGAGTCATCAACTGCCCGCTGTGACCTTTTTGCGGATTATTTTGCGGAGAAGATCGCTCATATTCACCAAGATCTCGATGCTGCACTTAATACAGTGGAGGAGGTAGAGGTGGCAGAAGTCCCGCCTTGTCCGATTTTGTGGGATCAGTTTCAGTCGGTGACACATGCTGATGTGGTGGGGGTGCTGGGGGCTGTTCGAGCCACTTCTTGTGAATTAGATCCATGCCCGTCCTGGCTGATTAAGACCTGCCGGGAGACAATGGGGCCGTTGCTGGCTGGGGTGGTCAACACCTCCCTGCGGGAGGGCAGAGTGCCGGCCTGCCTCAAGGAGGTGGTGGTGCGGCCTCTGCTCAAGAAACCATCGCTTGACGCTGACTCCCCTGCCAGCTATCGGCCTGTCTCTAACCTTCCTTTTTTAGGGAAGGTTATTGAATGGGTAGTGGCTCAGCAGCTCCAAGGGCATCTCGACCGCACTGGTTATCTGGATCCCTTGCAGTCTGGCTTTCGTCTGGGGCATGGCACTGAGACAGCATTGGTGGCTTTGGTCAATGATCTGCGCCATGAAAAGGATACGGGTCGGTCAACCCTTTTGGTCCTATTAAATCTGTTGGCTGCATTTGATACCGTTGAGAGCACGAGATGTTGATGATGCGTCTGCGGGACAGGCGGGGGTGGGTGGGATCGTTCTCAAATGGTTCCGCTAATTCTTGACTGGGAGAACTCAGCAGGTGGTGCTCGGTGATCATTTTTCATCTCACTGAGACCTCTCGTGTGGGGTCCTGAAGGGTTCTGTCTTGTCCCCTCTCTTGTTCAACGTATACATGCAGCCGCTCTGTGAGGTGATCAGGAGGTATGGGGTGAGGTGTCATCAGTATGCGTATGACACCCAACTGTACCTCTCATTTTCAACCGACCCAGGCCCGGCTGTCTCGGTGCTTACTCGGTGTCTGGCAGCTGTTGGGGACTGGATGAGGGCTAATCGACTGTGACTGAATCCTGACAAAACGGAGGTGATGTAAGTGGGTAAGTCGATGGAGATGGCGACCCCCTCGGTTGAGGGGGTGTGCCCTCCACTGACTTCCCAGGTGCGGAACCTGGGGGTGCTCCTCGATGCGCAGCTCTGACTAGATCTCCAGGTGGAGGCTGTGGCGAGGAGTGCCTTCTGCCAGTTACATTTAAATAAGCAAATAAAATAAATAAGATGGAGGGGATGCTGGTGGGTAGGGCCGAGGGTGTGGTGGCCCCTGTCATTCATGGGTCTGCCCTCCTCTGGCCACTCAGGTCTGTAGCCTAGGGGTGCTTCTTGACTTGCAGCTCCGCCTGGACGTCCAGGTGGTGGCTGTGGCAAGGAACGCATTTCGCCAGTTACATCTAGTGCGATGATTGTGGCTGTATGTTTCGGACTCTGACCTGGCCACCATCATCCATGCTTTTATCACCTCTAGACTGGACTATTGCAACGCGCTCTACATGGGGCTACCCTTGGTGATGATGCAGAACGTGGCGGCCCATCTTCTGATGGGGACGGGCCGACGTAAGCACATTACACCAGTGCTTTGTTTGCTGCAGTGGCGGCCTATTGTCTTCTGATTCAAATTCAAGGTGTTGGTATTGACCTATAAAGCCCTAAACGGCCTGGGCCCTGCCTACGTGTGGGACCACCTCAGGTTCCGGGCTGTGGTGTGGCCCCTGCGGTCAGCCAGGGATGCCCAACTCGAAGTCCCCCTAGTTTCCTGGGTGGCAACGACGGGGAGGGTGTTCTCGGTGGCCGCTCCACGGCTCTGGAACTCCCTCCCGACAGAGGCCCATCTAGCCCCAGGTCTCCCCTCTTTCTGAAGCCAGTTTAAGACCTGGCTGTTCTGCCAGGCTTTTGGTGGGGGAGATGGGGTGGTGAGGGTTGGGAAATAGGGGGAGTGGGTTGGTTCCACCTGATGTTTTATAGTAAGCTGCTCCGAGTTGCCCATGTGGGCAAGAGGAAGCGGTTGAGAAATATAATTAAAATAAATAAATAAAATAAAAACAGTATGAAAGTAAAAACCTATGAAAGTAAAAAGAAACTGAAGTCTGGCATTGAAAAAGTAATAGACTGATCTGACAAATCGTGGAGACTAAACAACAAAGAAGATGGCAACTCTGTGGGCTCAAGTAGATGCTTCAAGAGAAATTATATATAATTAAGAGAAGCATGTGGGGAATGTATAGAAGATGCCAAATTCTGCTCCTAATCACATAAAGCCAATCCTATTTGGCTCAAGCACAATACATTTACTAAACTCTTCAGGAGCAATAGAAAATACTGAAGCAATGTTTTTAAAAGCCAATTTCAAATTACTGAGGGAAGACTGATACCTGCTATGAAGTCTTTAATTTTGCCTGTTCCTGGACGTCACAATTGTCTCCACACATGACCTAGAAAAACTTGATGCTGTATCTTGCCATGACACTTTGCTGTGACACCCACACTCCTTTTTAGCTTTAAAAGATTGTGAAATTAATCTCAGCTACAAAAAATAGTGAAATGTGAGGGAGATTGAAGGAAGGGGACAGGCAAGAAGCTGGGTTGGCAGCAGGAGAAGACAAGAAGAAAGTTTCTCCTTGCCTAGCCTTAACTACTGTAGTATTACCTGGTCCAAGTGTATGCTAGGGTTTGGTAATTTAGCAGTTACACTATGGCTAGCCCCTTGAAATCCACATAGGAGTAGCAATTCATAATTTGAGAAGCACTGCACTGTTTTATTACATCCACATCTAATTGTGTTTTACAGCAGGGATGATGGCTAAGGAAACACAGAGACACATGTCTCAACTTGTATTTTAGACTTATTCCAGACCAGCATTTTGAAACAAAAAAAAAGCTATGAGGTAACTTTACTTGTGACACTTCATTTTCAGGCTGAAAGAGAGATGCCTCTAAAAAGAGGAACATTTTACATGCTAAGACAATAAAGAGTTTGGTTTTAGGAAGCTAGGTGAGACTCATTCAGTGGTTCAAGTAGACCAAAAGAGGAGCTTTCATTGCACCAGGCTATAGGGGGAGGGTGAAAGTCCTATTTACCCAAGTCCAGGAGATATGCGGGAGCCCCTCTTTATTGTAAGAGGATGGGGAACTGTGCTCATAGAATCCTAGAGCTGGAAGAGACATCAGAGGTCATCTAGTCCAACCCCTGCTCAATGCAGGGAATCCACAGCTACAGCTCCCACCTCCTTCTTGTCTTCAGCTTACTGCAGTCTCTGTGGTCAATGCAGATAAATCAGAGGGAAAGTCAGAAGATAGGAGCAGGAGGAGAGACAGTACATATGTGGAAGATTTAAAGTGCACTAATTTATTGTAGTTGACACAGAAGAGGTTCATTTTCACATGCATGAATAAGATATGGCAAGAAAAAATGGTGGAGAGATATTTCTAGGAGAAATGTATGGATATGCAACTGGGACTATTGGCAATATGGTCAGATAAGCAAAGAGGCACAGATTGCTAGGGCCTTGAAGGCTAATTTAAATTTGGTGTGATGAAAAAGGAGGAGCCCAGTAGATATTGAAAAGGGGGAGCCACATGTTCAACTCAAGCAAGGAGTTTTATCTATGAATACTGGATGGATCTGGGGAGATTTATGGAGAGGAAGAGGTTACAATAAGATGGTAGCATGGTAGCGTGGGTGATGAACATTTAAGTGCCGGGACCTGGGGCAGAGAGGAAAGGTTAGTTCCATTTACACCACTGATGCTTTGTTTTTGTCTAAGTCAGGATGAAAATAAATGGGTGAAAATAGATGTAATGCTAACGGTTTCCACTCTGAAAGATCAAGTTACAATACATTAACATTGGATGAAAGCAGACATCATGCTAACTCCATTCACCACTTTAACACCTCTAACATTTCTTATGCATGTTGCAAGCCTGCATAGGGCACCAATACAGCCCTGCAACATTCATAAGAAATGTTAAAGTGGTATTAAAGTGGTGTTAAAATGGAGTTAGCATTATGTCTGCTTTCATCCAATGTTGATGTATCATAACTTTATCAGAGTGGAAATTCCATTTTTGGACAAAGGTGAAGTCAGAGAAGCTGGAGGTCACACTTTTATGCAGTCTCGTTTATATATATATATAAAAAAAGAAAGCTTAGAGTCCCATATCAAAAATATACTTAGGATTTAGATCCTGATCTACACAGCTGGCAAAAAGTGGCCCTAATGGCCTCTATAGCCACAGGAGAACCCCCTAGTATTAAGGAGTTCCAGTGGTGGCCTTGAGCTGGTACTCGCAGCTTAGCACATCCACTTCCCTTGCCTGTTGACTAGAGAAAAGGGGCTATAACTAGAATAGCCCTATACCTTTAATTCCCAACTATGGTAATGCTTACTTGTATTCCTGGCAGCTGATCACTTGTTAATGCACCTTACACAGAACTAGGGGTTTAAGAAGAGAGGAGCGGGGAGGCTAATACTCTTAACAATAGCTGGGTCCTCCACCTATATACTCTGCCCAGTGGTATTGAACTATGCCAGGGAGACTGAAATTGTTTAGATTAAAAATCCCTCTTACTGAACTTACCAGCAGTTTAGCCTAAAGGCTGAAGTCATAAAGGCCCCCTCTGGTCAGTCACGTTCACAGCCTTGGAGTGCCTCTGGACCCCTTGCTGTGCCTGGATTGTCCGGTTGCAGAGGTGGCCAGGGGCGCTTTTCACCTACTCCATCTGGTGAGGAGGCTGTGGCCATTTCTTTCTGAATCAGATCTGGC
Source organism: Sphenodon punctatus (assembly GCA_003113815.1). NCBI lineage: Eukaryota > Metazoa > Chordata > Lepidosauria > Sphenodontia > Sphenodontidae > Sphenodon > Sphenodon punctatus. The sequence continues at coordinate 3,978,556 of QEPC01003743.1, read as the reverse complement.
CACTGTCATCCATGCTTTCATCGCCTCGAGGCTAGACTACTGAAATGCGCTCTACGTGGGGCTGCCCTTGATGACTGTTTAGAAGCTGCAGCGGGTGAAGAATGTGGTGGCTCGCCTCCTTTTGGGGGTGAGGCACCAGGAGCACACCATACTGGTGCTCCATAGTCTGCACTGGTTCCCTGGTTAGAGCTTCCTGGGCCCAATTCAAGCCCTAAATGGTCTGGGCCTCACCTATCTGAGAGACTACCTGTCCTTCCATGCCCCACTGCAGCCCCTGTGATCGGCTGAGAGCACCTACCTGTGGGTACCGTCTGTTAGTCTTGTTCACATGACGAGGGCTTGTAGGGGGGCTTTCTCGGTTGCTGCCCTGATGTTATGGAACTCCCTACCCCTGGAGATTCATTTGAGCCCGAGCATCTTCCAGAGGCGGTTAAGACCTTTTTGTTTGTAAAGGCATTTGTTGGGAGGAAGTATAGGGTGGGTTTTGTGGGAAGGTTTGGGGAGTTGGGGTTGTTTTCATCTTTTACTGTTTTAATAGACTTTTAAATATACTTTTATTTATATTTTATATGGTATGTTTATTTTATTTGTAAGCTGCCCTGAGCCTTTTTTAGGGAAAGGTGGAATAACTAATTTAAATAAACAAATTAATTAATTATAGTCAACAGGACTTCTCTGGAGTAAGTGGTTTTAGGATTGTATCCAAAGAGTGAAACATTATATTCTGATTTCCATGCTGAGAATTTTACCTTTTAGCAATTGTGCAGAAACTAAGCCTGCCAAAGTGCTCAAGACAATTCCGCACAGTGGCTATTATTACTGTATATGATGTCTAGGGTGCAATCTTCCACCATTAAATGCAATGGGAACTGAATCATTGAATTACATGGATGGAGGACTGAGACAACAGTTTGAAATTAATAAGAGAGAGGTACAAACTCAGAGCCAGATTATCCCACCCTCATTCATATACTCTCATTGCAGTTCACGGGAGGGATGCATAGGTGTCTCTATATCACTTTTGTGATCATGGGCCAGCTGCTCTCCCACACCTTCTGGCATGGTAAATTGCCTGCCTGGTGTGACGGTTGCAAACCTCACGTGCCACCTAGACAGAATTTTAGAGAGGGCTGTGGAGGAGCCAGATGTCATGGTGCACGTGGATACCAATGATGCAGGACAATGTAGGAGGGAGGTTCTGGAGGCTAAATTTAGGCTTCTAGGTAGGAGACAAAAGTCCAGAACCTCCAGGGTAGCATTCTCAGAAATGGTCCCAGTTCCACATGCAGGAACCCAGAGGCAGGCTGAGTTCCAGAGACTCAATGGTGGATGAGACAATGGTGCAGGGAGGGGGGCCTGAGATTCGTTAGGAGCTGGGGAACCTTTTGGGAAAGGGGGAGCCTATACCATCAGGAAGGGCTCCACCTTAACCAGAATGGTACCCAGCTGCTGGCACTAAAAATTAAAAAGGAGTTAGAGCATCTTTTAAACTAGAATCTGGGGGAAAGTCAACAGGCACTGGGAAGCATGTGACTCAGACCAAGGCATCACCAAAGGATGCTGTTAATTCAGGGATATTAGAGTGTCCTAATATAGAGGACAGGAAAGAAGCTGAGGGAGCACAGGTGGAAATCAGTGTAGAACAGACAGGTATAAATGATTCCAAAATACCTGAAAACAGTTACTCATAATGAGCTGACTAAGAATAAAAATAAAAAGAATACATTTAAATGTCTATATGTGAATGTTAGAAGTCTAAAAAGTAAGATGGAAGAATGAGAATGTATGGCACTAAACAAAGCTCTAGACATAACAGACATCTCAGAGACCTGGTAGAATGAGAATAACCAATGGGACATTAATACCAGGGTACAAAATATATCAAAATGACAGAGTAGATCGAGCTGGTGGTGGAGTGGCTCTATATGTTAAAGACAGCATTGAGTCAAGTAGGATTAAATTTTTACAGGAAGGGAACTGTACTCTGGAATCTCTATGGATAAACATTCCATGTGTAACGTGGAAGTGTATAGCAGTGGGGTATACTATCACCCCCCTGACCAGGATGGCGAGACTAATTATGAAATGCTAACAGAGATTAGACAGGATACTAAAGTTGGTAACATAATAATGGGCGATTTCAATTATCCTTATATTGCCTGGGTGAATATCCCTTCTGGGTGCGATATGGAAGTAAAGTTTCTAGATGCCATAAATGACTGCTTCTTGGAGCAGCTGGTCCTGGAACCAATGAGAGGAGGAGCTACTTTGGATCTAGTCCTAAGTGGAGTGCAAGACCTGGTGCAAGGGGTAATGGTGGTGGAGCCACTTGGCAATAGTGAACATAATATAATCAAATCTGACATGATTACTGGCGGGAGAATGGTAAATAAAACTACAGCAGTAACATTTAACTTTAAAAGGGGTGACTATGTTAAAATGAGAAAACTAGTTAGAAGGAAACTAGAAGGAGCAGCGGCGAAGATTAAATGACTGCAAGAGGCATGGAAACTATTTAAAAACACCATTTTGGAAGCCCAAATAAACTTAATTTCACAGGTTAAGAGGTAGCAAGAATATCAAATGCCTGCCAGCATGGCTAAATGGTGAGGGGAAGGAGGCTATTAGAGCCAAAAAGACATCCTTTTAAAAAACGGAAAGCTAGTTCTAATGAGGAAAATAGGAAAGAGCATAACCACTGGCAAATTAGATGTAAAACATTAATTAATAAGGCAGGCCAAGAGAGAATTTGAAGAGAAACTTGCTAAAGAGGCAAAACTAATAATAAGCATTTTTTAAGTACATAAAAAGCAAGAGGCCTGCTAGAGAGTCGGTTGGGCCATTAGATGACCAGGGGATAGAGGGGGTGCTCAGGGAGGATAAGGCCATTGCAGAGAAGCTGAATAAATTCTTTGTTTCAGACTTCACGACAGAGGATGTTGAGGAGCTACTCATGCCAGAATGTTCTTTTAGGTGATGAATCGGAAGAGCTATCACAGACCAACATGACTCAGGAATAGGTTCTAGAGCAAATTGACAAACTAAATAGTAGCAAGTAATTGGGAAGTGATGGTTTATACCCACAGAGTTCTGTAGGAACTCAAATATGAAATTGCAAACCTACTACTGGTAATTTTTAACCTATCGCTAAAATCTGCCACTGTATCCAAGGTCTGGAAGGTAGCAAATGCAACGCCGATATTTAAAAAGGGCTCCAGAGGCAATTCCTGGAAACTACAGACCGGTGAGCCTGACATCTGTGCTGGGCAAAATGGTGGAAAATATTATTAAAAACAGAATTACGGGACATATTTATTTATTTTTTATTTCATTATATTTCTACCCCGCACACTCCTGCTCACAGAGCAGCTTGGGGCAGCTTACAAAATAATAAATAATAATAATTCACACACAAAATATACAATTTAAAATTCATTTATATATTTTAATTGATTTATTGTATTTTATATTTATCACTGTTGTTAGCTGCCCTGGGCTGCCTGTGGCAGGAGGGGCGGGATACAAAATTTGTAAAATAAATAAATAATTTTAAAAATAAATTTAAAATATACAAAAAGGGCAGAAACCTCCCCCCTCCCCAACTCACCCTACCCTACCCGTCTCCGTCTCCAAAGGCCCAGCAGAACAGCCAGGTCTTACACGGTCTTCGGAAAGAGGGGAGGTCCGGGATCAAGCAGGCCTCAATCGGGAGGGAATTCCACAGCCTGGGAGCAGCCACCGAGAACGCCCTCCCCATTGTCACCACCTGGGAAACCCAGGGGATTTCAAGTTGGGCGTCCCCGGCCAACCGCAGGGGTCTCAATATGATCCAGGGCCTGAGGCAGTCCCGCAGGTAAGCCAGGCCCAGGCCGTTTAAGGCTTTGTAGGTCATTACCAACACCTTGAATTGGGCCTGCAGGATAATAGGTAGCACTAGCCAGTACAGAGAACGGAGGACAGGTGTAATGTGCTCGCAGCGACCTGTCCCCGTTAAGAGACAGGCCACCATATTGTGCACTAGCTGCAACCTCAGGACCATCCCCAAAGGCAGCCTCACATAGAGCGCGTTACGGTAGTCTAATCAAGAGGTAATAAAGGCATGGATGATGGTGGCCAGATCTGAGGCTGAAACATACGGCCACAGCCGTCATACCAGGTGCAACTGGCGAAATGCTCCCATTGCCACAGCCTCCACCTGGAGATCCAGGTGGAGTTGTGGGTCGAGGAGCACCCCCAGACTCCGGAACTGTGTGGCCAAAGGGGGGCAAACCCGGTCAATGACGGGAGCCACCCCCACCCCAGCCCTACCCACCAGCATCACCCAGTCTTGTTGGGATTCAACTTCAGATGATTCGCCCTCATCCAGCCCCCGACAGCCACCAGGCACCGGGTAAGCACCGAGACTGCTGGGTCTGGGTCTGCAGAAAAAGAGAGATAGAGTTGTGTGTCATCGGCGTACTGATGACAATGCATGCCAAACCCTCTCATGACCTCGCCCAGAGGCTGCATATACACATTGAACAGGAGGGGGGACAGAATAGAACCCTGTAGGACTCCACACGTGAGGTTCCGGGGAGATTTATTTATTTATTTTTATTTAAAACATTTTCTACCCTGCCCCTCCTGCCACAGGCAACTCGGGGCGGCTTACAAATATTAAAAACAATACTTAAAATATTAAAAGGAGGACAAAAATCACATCCCACATGATGTACATTCCCCGAAAACCACACGCTGAGTTCTCCCAGACAGGAACGAGCAGAACCATTCAAGAACAATTCCGCCCACCCCAGCCTGGTCCCGCAGCCGAGCCACCAACATCTCATGGTCAACGGTATCAAATGCAGCCGACAGATCTAATAAAATGCCCTGATCTAATTCACAGCACAGGTCGTCAACCAAAGCCACAAGTGCAGTCTCCATGTCGAACCCAGGATGAAAACCAGACTGCGAGGGCTCAAGAAAACTGACCCAATCCAGATGCCCCTGAAGCTGCCGAACCACCACCCGTTAAATAACCTTCCCTAAAAAAGGAAGGTTAGAGACTGGCCAATAGCTGGCTGGGGAGTCAATGTCAAGAGATGGTTTATTGTGCAGGGGCCATACGACCGCCTCTTTGAGGCGGTTCAGCACCCTGCCCTCCCTAAGGGAGGCATTCACAACCCCCGCCAACAACGGCCCTAATGTTTCCCACCAGGCCTTAACCAGCCAGGATGGGCACCGATCTAATTCACAACAGGTGGCCCTTACAGCCCCAAGAACATCAGTCGCATCAGCGGGCGACACCCACTGAAATTGATCCCATGAAATCGGACAAGGTGGGCCCTCCACTACCTCAGGTTCACCCACTGTTATAAGTGAAGCATCAATGTCACAGTGAATCAGAGTGATTTTATCCACAAAAAAGTCAACAAACATCACAATCATCATTACATCACCACAATTGATTTATATCTCGCACTCTCCCAACCCAAGTTGGCTCGAGGCGGCTTACAACAACATCAACCAACAACAATTCCTGGGTTTCTATCCCACACAGGGGAACCCAGCACAATAATACAATTAATAACAATTTAAAAAACGAAACACAATCCCTGAGCTATCCCGAAAATTTAATTTAACATAGTTACATTAACATTAAACATCTATAATAATCGCCCCATACTCTCTCTCTGCTGGTGCTACCTCATCTCATGCCGATCCCTGCTCACACCAGACAATCGGCTCCAGACATTACTGTCTTTCCTCCCCTGCTGCCACCAGGGGATATCCTTCTTCTCAACCCCTCTCTCACCGGGGGGAGAACTCCTCAGAACCTTCACCAGCAGAAAACTTCTATTGTTTAACCCAACCAACAACCCCTCCACCCCAACCTCCTGACCCAGCCAAAGGGCAGACCCCTTTGACCGTGCCCCTTCGACCCGCACCCCCAGCACGTGCCTCTGGTTGCCCCTGGTGACATGGGGAGTGGCCCAGAAGTTGCCCTCTTTAGACCCCGCCCCCGCAAGGGTGGGGGAAGGGAGAAATGTCCCATGGCCCGTCGCCAGCCAAAATGGAGCACACACACCTGGATACCAGTCCACATCCATGTCCATGGGGCAGGGGGGGGGGGAAAGCTGGCACCCGCTCCACCGGCTCCAGAACTTCCGCCACACACCTCCAGCTCACCTTCACAGAGTCCCAGGGCTGGCCACCAATGTGGATGTGCATGGGGCACGTGCAGCTGTGCATAGGATCCACAGACCATGTGTTCAGGGCCTCTGACTTAATGGGGCCTGGAATTCAACTACAAGAGGGCGGGATTGATGGATGGGTGCCGGCATGTTGCAGTGATGCAGTGAGTGGAGCAGCAGAACATCACCGGAACAGGAGGTAGACGACACGCCTCTCACTGGCCTCAAAACAGCTAGCATCCTTTTGCATCGCCCTTCAGGGTTGAGCGGGGCCGAGTCTGGAGCCAAGCCGGGGCTGCTCTATTTCACCCGACCGCACCTGCCAGCAAGTGAAATTGACTGGGACTGAGGGGGGCGGAGTTGTGGCTGCGGGGAATCCTTAAAAGAGCTGGGGCTCCACGGCAGCGCCGTAGGCACGCGCCGTGGTTCGCGCGCCTAAGGGTCGCGCGTACAAGGGTGCGCACCCTTAGGCGCACCCTTGGGAGCAAATTGGGAGCAGAGCAGCTGTGGGTTTAGACCTGAGAAACTCCTCTGTAGTAGGAGGTAGGAAAATTGTGGGTATACCTGTTTGCCATATATTTATAGGGCTTATGCCCTACTAGTGGGGTGGGGCTTTTCGGGGCTTCCTCTTAGAAAGGTCTGAGGAATAGGGGGGATTATAGGGGAATTAGGCCCCTGGGTGATAGATTAGGTTATGCCAACTCAGAAACGTTCCCGAAAGGACTTGACGACTCCACCTTCCCCGGGGATTAATATGGCAAAACAAAGAAGGATAGAGAAGTATTTCTCTGAGAAAATGGTACAACAAAGTTTGAGAGAGGATTCAGTGCCTAAGATAAGTGGAACTATAAGACAATTGGGGACTCAGCAACATATTGGAGGAAATGATAAGGGAAATAGTTCAAATAGGTCACTTGATGGGATAAACAAAGATTCAGATTTGGTAAAGGATAGCTTATTAGGGAATCAAGAGGAAGGGTGTTTGGAGTTGTTAGGGGACCTGGCCATAATTACCTCACAAACTATGAGAGTGTTAATAGCTAAATTGAATTCAATTGAGGAGAAGTGTATGGCTATGACATTAGCCCAATCCCCCCAGGAAAGGCATAAGGCCATAGAGGGAGGTGTTAGGAAACAGTCTAAAAACCAGTCCCGCTTGGGGGCTACCACTAAAAGGGTGACTGTAGATCCTGCCCCTAAAGAATTGGCTCTCTTAGATAGCTGTAGAAACTTTAAGTATGCTCCATTAGACCTTCTATTCATTGTTCTACCGCTCCCTTCAGGAATTCTGCCATTTTGGAATACGCCACGAGATGTGGCGGAGCATCTAAGAATTTTATTGCAAGACACAGTAGCCAGGAAAGATATACTAGATATTGTACACATACCGAACATAAAGAAACGATGGATACTTCAGATTTCTTTTCGATCTATTAGCTTAGTGGACCTGATTTTGGAGAATAAAGAGGGATTAAATAGAAGAGAAGTTTATATCTCTAGAATTTTGCTTGAAGAAGTAAGAGGGGGGACCACACTTGGCCAACTTAAACAAGATTTAGGGAATAGGGAGTTAAAGGGAGGGAATTCAGGTGGGGTGGGGTCCCCTAAGGAAGCTAAGGATGATCAGGTGTTGCCAGGACTAAGAGACAGGGAAGCTGCACCTATGGAGGTCCAAGAATCTGGACAACAGGGGGTCGTTTGTCACAAGGAGAGGGGCCTAAATGGACAAAGGGAAAGTCAGGATGAGAAAGTAGTGCCCCAGAAAGAATCTTCTGTTATTGGTCAAAAGAAGGGGGGTTTAATTAGACAAAGGGAAAGTTTGGGTGAGAAAGTAATGGGTCGGAAAGAATATTATGATATCGGTCAAAAGGAGGGGGGTCAAACTAGACAAAGGGAAGGACAGGATGGGAAAGTAAAATACCGGAAAGAATCTCATGATAATTGTCAAAAGGAGGGGGGCCAAATTAGGCAAAGGGAAGGGCAGGGTGAGAAAGTAGTAATTGGGGAAGAAATTTCTGATATTAACCTGGACACGATCTGCGTTGGTCTTGACAAATTTTGTTCCAGGTTGGAGCTTGCTAAAAGTACATTAAGGAGGAGTGAACGAGGGGGTAGGCAATGCAGGAGGCAAGCCCTAAGTGAGACTAGGTTATCAGTTTACTCCCAGTCCTTGGTGGAGCCGAATCACCCTACAGCTACATCTACACCCCGGGTGGAGAAATGCTCTGTAAATGTTACAATTAAGAGCAGTCATAGCAGCTCAGTTGTTTATGAGGGGAAAAGTGGGGAAGAAAAAAGGATCTTGGCTACAAATTGTGCCTTGATTGGGCGAGAGACAGGAACTGAGATATCTGCCCTGGTAATGGCTGAGAAAGAGGCAAGCAGTTTCCGACGACCTGATGAGGAGGGTTATCTGCTCCCAGGCGTTTTCTCCTTTAAAGATAGGAAGAAGGAGCGGGAAAGAGAAAGGAGACATTTGGCGCAGCCCCCCTTTACTAAGAACTCTATATGACAACAGTGTGGCGTGCCCCCTGAAATAAGATGTATGTCCTGGAATATTGCGGGTTTAATAACTAAAATGAGGGACATTGACTTTATAGAGGGCATAGAAAAGAATCACATTGTGATGTTACAAGAGACCTGGGTGCTCAAAGATTTCTGTATCCCAGGTTTCAGGATTGATAATATTTTTGCAGAACCCTCGAAGGTGGGAGGTAGGCCGCATGGAGGGGTTGCAGTTCTTATCCCCGAAGCTTGTGGAGTCTTTTTGAAGTTGGTGGACTCTATAAGGCCTTTTTTCGGGCTATGGCATTGCAGATTAAATGGGAATTATGAGTTGCTTGTGGCGAATGCATATGTCCCTCCAGTTGTATCACAATATTATACTGAGGAGATATGGGATAAGATCATTGAAGCCTTACAGAAAGGGAGGGTTGTATATAATGGAGCGCATATCCTATTGGGAGGGGACTTAAATGTCAGATTGGGAAATAAATCTGGGCCCCTTAAGAGATCTGATTTGGATCTCCCTCTGTCGGTGCCTTTCAATGATGTGCGATGTTCCAGAGATCTGAAAATTTGTCCCAGAGCCAAGAATTTGCTGGAACTGCTGAATACATTGGATTTGGTAGTGTTAAATGGTCGGATGGGTGGGGATTTACTGGGCCAATTTACATATATCTCAGTGGGGGGAAATAGTGTTATTGATTATATGATGATTTCTAGCGGGCTAATAAAGTGTGTTGTGGATTTTCGGATTGAACCAGCAATCCTCACAAATCATTTTCCATTAGTATTAAACTTGGTAATGGGATCAATGAAGGGAACCCGGGCGCTCCCAACGGAAGGTACCCCCATTTTGCAACTCCCCTGTTTAAGGAAAATAAAATGGTCAGATCGAGTAGCCCTCCAATGTGAGCTGATCTGGTCTCAGGAGTATGTTCAAACCCTGGCTAAAAAGATTAAGGAAAATAAAGGGAATGTATTATGGGCTTTTGAGGAGATTATAAGAGCTTTTCAGCCAGCATTGACAACCATAAAATCTAATAAGATCAAGGAGTCCCGTAGCCCTAGTTGGTTTGATAAGGACTGCAGTAGGGCACGTTGGGTAGTAAGGAGAGCCTCTAGGAGTTTTTTTGCCCACCCAATAGAGGCAAATAAAATGGCTTTTTGGGAAGCCAGGGCCCAATATAGGAAGATGCTGGCCCAAAAGAAAAAAGAATATTGGTCTGCCCAATGGAAACTCTTAGAGGAGGTGGTGAGAAAGAGGGACTGGAAAAGTTTCTGGAGGTTAGCCCGGAATATTGGTGTAGGGGAAGATAGGGGGAATGCAGCATTGGTTAGGGCTGAAGACTGGGAAATGCATTTTTCGTCAGTTTTTCAGCATCCAGCAGCCATTTATGAATTGGATATGCAGCCAATTGATTTGCTCCCTGGATGGCCCCCAGTATCTCCTGAAATTGTGAAAGATTTAATTTTGACCCTAAATTCAGGAAAGGCGCCAGGTGTGGATTTTGTCCCGGTAGAATTACTGAAGGCCCAGTTAGATTGGTGGGCTGAGACACTGGCAGGAGTTTTCACTGTCATAAACAATACAGGGAGTATACCTAAGAACTGGCTGGCAAGTATTGTAATCCCAATCTATAAAAAGGGAGATCCTAAGTTGCCGGAAAACTATCGACCAATTAGTTTATTGTCGGTAATTGGTAAACTGTATGCCAAGTATCTCTTGGTATTATTACAGGATTGGATGGATTATGTTTCTTACCTAGAACCTGAGCAGGCGGGCTTTAGGAGGAACAACTCAACCGTGTCTCAGATTCACGTTTTGACGACTATAATAACAAAATATGTAGGTAGGAAGTGCCCAGGTCAGAGTAAAGGGGCAAATTTATTTCTGGCCTTTATTGACCTACGAGCCGCATTCGACTCCATTAACAGGGAACGACTGTGGCATAAGTTAAGGGCATCCACGATTGATGTGCGCCTCTTATACCTGCTGATCAAGCTGCATATGGACAACTCATTGCAGGTTAGAGTGGCGACATCATTACCACTATCATCAGAAATTCAAGTAAGGAGAGGGGTTAGGCAGGGCTGTATACTAGCCCCCTCCTTATTTAACATCTTTATAAATGATGTGGTGGAATTCATGAGGGTCAGCACACATCATCCCCCAAGATTGGGAACTAGACACATTTATATCTTGCTATACGCCGATGACGCGGTTCTTCTCTCGCAGACAAGGATAGGTTTGAACAGAGCCCTTCAAAGGTTTGAGACATATTGCAGGCAGCAGGACCTAAAGGTAAATTATGAGAAAACTAAAGTATTAGTTACTGGAAGGTCGACTCAGAAAATCAGAAATATATGGAGGATGGGGAAAGTAGAAATTGAACAGGTAAATCAGTTCAAATATCTGGGGGTTTTTCTATCAGCAAATGGTTCATGGGTCCACCATCTGAAATATGCAGAAAGTCAGGTAATTAGATCTACGGCAGCCATAATTTCCTTTTTCTATAGGCAAGGGGGCCAGCTGGTGTCGCCAGCATTGCGATTGTTTAAGGCCAAAACTCTTTCCCATCTTCTTTATGCCATCCCAATATGGGGGTTAGGCAATTTGAATAGTCTGGAAAAATATCAGAATAAGTTCCTTAAGAACATACTGGGGTTGCCAGGGGGCACCCCGGCTGTCTTGTTAAGGGCAGAGGCTAATACGCCCTCGATAAAAGCAAGAGCTTTGATAATGATGTTGACATTCTGGCTCAGGGGTATTTTTGGGGGCCCTGAATTGGGCTTGATAAGCCTGGCCCAGGAGGAAAATCGGGCATGGCAAGTAGGGATAGAAAAGGAAGTCCACAAGTTAGGTTTTTCTAGAGAATTTTTTCTCTTATCTGATTTTTCAAGGTCTAGATTCATGCTAAAGAAGCGTATCCTGGACCAAGATGCTCAGGGGTTGCAGGCGGACTTAAGATTGCAAAGAGTTGCCCCGGATTATCATCTTATTCAGATGGGGGTGGGGAGGAATAGTTATCTCCATGAATGGAACGATCCCGTCTTAAGGCGTGCATATACACTGTACCGGCTGAATCTTTTCCCTTCAGCTTGGACGGAGGGGCGGTACAAAGGTATCGCTAAAGAATTAAGATTCTGCACTCTATGCGAGCAAAGCGAGATTGAAAATTTATCACATGTACTATTTAGTTGTCCAATATATAGCTACTTGCGGAAGACATATTTAAAACCACTGTTCGACCAGACAGGGGTATCGTTATGGCCTGAGCTTCTAATTAGGTGTATGGGCCCTCAAAATTCGTTGGTAGCCAGGCAAGTGGCAAAATTCTGTAGGGGAGCCTTGGCATTTCGACATAAGCTGCTCGAGGAGAGGCTCGGTGGCCAAACGTAGAGTTCCAGTAGGTAATTCTACAGGTTGTGACCATTGAGGATTGGATATTCCTGCTGATCAGAGTTATATTATGTTTTATTATGTTTTAAATAAGATAAGTTATTTTCTTTCTAATGAAAATTGGTTATAAAAGTGCTGGTTGTTCTGTTTATTTTATATTTGTGCATTTTTTGGTTATTATGTACTATGTAAAGATTTTGTTTAAGACCAATGGTCAAACAAATAAATAAATACTTTACTTTACTTACTTACATCGCCCTTCAGCCACTGCCCAAGAGCTACCACCCCGGGAACAGACTGCAAAGGAAATGGAGGAAGATGGGTTACAATATGGCACAGATTTTATATAACTCCATATCTCTATCCCTGGAGACAAGACTTCCAGGAGCCTGCCTTTACTTCTCTCTCTGTCACACTCCTGTCATGTCACAGCAGGCACTGGAAGTTTCCAGTTCCGGGTGGTCCTGCACCACCCGGAAAAGCTCTGCTAGATGTGACATTGCGGATGCTAGGAGAGCAGCAAAGAGCGCTTTTTTTTTGCTGCCCACACCGCTACAGCATAAGCTTTTAAACTAGCTTTATGTGGCAATCGGTCGGCTTCAGCACGAGTCCAGAGCCACTGTCGCTCCAACCGCCGTCCTTCCTGCTTCATCCATCGCAGGTCCTCTGTAAACCAAGGTGACCTGCATCATCAGCATTTCGGAAGCGGATGCCTGGGAGCCGTTTGGGTCAATGGCCTCAGCCAACAAGTTGTTCCAGAAGGCAATGAGGTCATCGAGCAAATGGTCATCGATATTGATAAACATGGCTTAATGGGGGAAGGGTCAACATGGATTTATAGCAAAGGGAAGTCACGCCTCACTAATCTATTGGAATTTCTGAGGTGTGAACAAGCATGTGGATAAGGGGGACCCAGTCAATACAGTGTATCTGGATTTTCAGAAAGCATTTGATAAGGTCCCTCATGAGAGACTCTTGAGGAAATTAAGATGTCATGGGATAGGAGGCACTGTCCTGTTGTTGACTGGTAACTGGTTAAAGAATAGGAAACAAGAATAGGACTAAATGGTCAGTTTTCACAATGGAGAGAATAGTGGAGTGCCTCAGGGATCCATACTGGGACCAGTGTTGTTTAATCGTTCATGATTTGGAAAGGGAAATAAGGAGTGGGGTGATCAAATGTGCAGACAACACCAAGTTATTCAAGGTAGTTAAAACATGAGCAGACTGTGAAGAATTGCAGGGGGATTTTGTGAGACTGGGTGACTAAATGGCATCTAAATGGCAGATGAAATTTACTGTTCACAAGTACAAAGTGATGCACATAGGGAAAAGCAATCCATCATTTATGTACATAATGCTGAGTTCTTACGTGTTACCTCTCAGGAAAAGGAACTTGGAATCATTGTGGAAAACACATTGAAATCCGCAGCTCCGTGTGTGGTGGCCATCAAAAAAGCAAACACAATATTAGGAATTATTCATAAAGGGAGAGAATAAAACTGAAAATATCATAATGCTACTATATAAATTCATGGTGCAACCACACCTTGATTACTGTGTGCAGTTCTGGTCACCCAGTCTCAAAAAAGATAGTACAAATAGAAAAGGTACAGAGAAGGGCAACAAAAATGATAAGTGATATGGGCTCCCCTGTAAAGAGAGGCTGGATAGGTTGGGGCTCTTCAGTTTGGAAAAGCGACACCTGAGAGGGGATATGATAGAAGTTTATAAAATCATGAGTGGTGTGGAACAAGTTTATAGGGAATGGTTATTTACCCTCTCAAATTGTACTGGAACTAGATGACACTCCATGAAACTAGCAAGTAGCAGATTTAAAACAAATGAAGTATTTTTTTCACTCAATGCACAATTAAGCTGTGGACTTTGTTGCCAGAAGATGTGGTCAAGGCCAGTAGTATAGCTGGGTTTAAGAAAGGGTTGGGCAAGTTTCTGGAGGATATGTCCATTAGCAGCTATTAGTCAGATAGGTTTGGGGAATGTAACCTTTTGCTGTCGGGAGCTGGGAGTGAACAACAAGGAAAGGATCACCCCATTGTGACCTGTTGGGTACTTCTTCCAAGCGACAGAGATTGGCCACTTTTGGAGACAGGTGCTGGGCTCAATGAACCATTGGTCTGACCCAGTAGGGCATTTCTTATGTTCTTAATGGACCAAGCAGCCGACCTCATGTACATTAGAGAGACCCAGCTGGACACAGAGTTGGGGCCTATCTTTGCGGACCTTGTTGCAGCTGGGTATTCCATACAGCATCAGTCATGGCTAGAGGAATGGGTTGGGGTGGGTGTGTAGCCATTATTTTTAAGGACACATGGTCCGTTAGAAGGTACCTGGTGCAAACCATGTCGGGTACCAAAGGCCTCCACCTTGTGACTGATTTGGCAGAGGACAAATTTGGGTTGCTGCTACTTGTACAGCTACATCCCTGCATGCTCTAGCACAGATGGTGTCAGAAGAGGTCTTGCGGTCCCTGAAGACAGTGGTCCTGGGGGACTTCAGCATTCACGCTGACACCAGCCTGGGGGGCTGGGGGGGCAGAGCGTGGGACTGTCTCAGGAAGTTACTGGTCCGACACATGATGGAGGGCATACCCTAGACCTGGTGTTTTGCACTGGCCTTGAGGCAGGGGATCCATTGGTGGGGTATTGTCAGGTTCCGGGGTCGGAGCCTAGGAAGAGGAAGGAGGGGATTGGCAAGTTCCAGGATCGGAGCCTAGGGACTGGATGGAGGGGAAGGTAGGGAGGCGAGGCAAAGGGGGAATGGAGGCCAAGGAGGAGGCAAAGGGGTAACAGGTTTAGCAACAGAACCTCTCAGCCACTCTCTGATACCAAGGAGACAAAGTGTTCAGCATAAGAGCCAGACAGGCTGGCCTAAGAAAGCATACGGCTCATCATCTCAGGAGCCTGCTGGGGGATTACCATCACTTACCTGCTTTGCTGCTGGTGCGGGGGGGCTTTGCTTGCCTCGCCGCCGCTGCCATCCGCTGCTGGGGCCGCCGCCGCTGCTCCCATCCCCGCTGGACATCTGCAGGGAGAAAAACACCTAACTGTGAGGTTGGGGGCTAGGGGGGGGGAACGCAGAGGGCAGCCACGTGGGCTGTCCTGTCTCCTCCCCCCCCACCCGGAAGTAGCGGGGGCATAAAGCCCCGGGGACAGAGGATGAGCCGCAGGAGCCTGCTGGGGGATTACCATCACTTACCTGCTTTGCTGCTGGTGCGGGGGGGCTTTGCTTGCCTCGCCGCCGCCGCCGCTGACATCCACTGCTGGGGCCGCTGCCGCTGCTCCCATCCCCGCTGGACATCTGCGGGGAGAAAAACACCTAACTGTGAGGTTGGGGGCTAGGGGGGGGAACGCAGAGGGCAGCCACGTGGGCTGTCCTGTCCCCTCCCCCCCCACCCGGAAGTAGCGGGGGCATAAAGCCCCGGGGACAGCGGCTGAGCCGCAGGCCGCGGCC
>QEPC01003743.1:3934617-3962904 GCA_003113815.1 Sphenodon punctatus | reverse complement strand
AGGGACCAGAGCTAGGGGAGCAACAGGGGACCAGAGGTAGGGGGTTAGGGAACAACAGGGGACTAAAGGCAAGGAGTTGGGGGAGCAAGGGGGCATCAGAGACAGGGAGCTGGAAGCAGAGGCAAGGAGCAAGGGGCCAGGGACATGGGAGCCAGAGGTAGGGGGTTAGGGAACAACAGGGGGCTAAGGCAAGGAGTTGGGGGAGCAAGGGGGCACCAGAGACAGGGAGCTGGAAGCAGAGGCAAGGAACAAGGGGCCAGAGACGGGGAACCACAGGTGGGGGATCAAGAAGTGAGGGAGTCAGAGGCGAGGGAGCGTGGGAGCCAGAGGCGAGGGAGCCAGAGGCGAGGCAACGGGGAGCCACAGGAGTGAGGGAGCAGGGGAGCCACAGGAGTGAGGGAGCCAGGGGCAAGGGAACGGGGAGCCACAGGAGCGAGGGAGCCAGAGGCGAGGGACTAGGAGCAGAGGGCCAAGAGCCCAAGGCGAGGAACAGGGAATCAGAGATAGGGAGCAGGGGACCGGAGCGGAGAGGGAAACAATATCCCAAAAACAGTTAAGGGGGCTAGGAAACCAGCAACATAAGGCTGGCTGACCAAGGAAAAGGCCCTCTCAAGGTCAGGGCCAAGGAGGAAAGAACAGCCCGGTTACAAAGGGAGACAATAAACAAACAGTGAAGCAACACAAAGGGGCAAGAGATAAGCAACACTGTTACAAAGAGAGACTGGGCCTCTCTTGCAGACAAATCAACAGACAGACAAACAAAGGGCACGACACACTATAGGGACTTCAAGGCATAAGGGGAGCAACTTTACTTAAAGACAGGACAGGGTGTAAATAGGAACCACTCAACCAACACCCTGTGGAGTCAGACAGAGGGCATTACAAACAAGACAGGTATCAACACAAAGGGAGGGGGAAGGGCATAACACACTAGGAACAGAGAAGGAACACAACACACTAGGACTTACTAACATCAACAGAAGTATAAACAGAGCACATGCAGAAGAAGGAGAGAAGAACGAGGGGCATGAGCCAGGCACGGGTTAAGAAGGAATGACCAAAGCTCCACACCTGCCACAGGCCTCAGCAGCCCTAAATACTCCCAAGGGCCAATCAGGCTGTAGCAGGTGGGTCCACGCCCCCTCCCAGGTGCGAGCAGGACACACAGCTGGAGGGAGGAGGGCAGATAACAAGGCAAAGGGGAAAGCCACTCTCTGCAGTCCCCCACCTGTGGCACAAGGGGCAGCATGCGCCCCATACAACCCCCGAGACCAGGGGTTCATGGTCCAACTGTGACAGGTATGTATCGGCAGTACCCTTGTCATAGATAGATCACTACCTCCTACGGGCCGGTCTCCTGGCACATGTCTGCCCCTAGAGAGGTGTGGAACCAACTTGGTTGGTTCACCCCCAGAGACTTATGGAGCCAGAGAGGTTCCAGAATGCTCTTGGGGAAATTACCCTCTGATCTCATCGAACATCCGCTAAAGACCCCATAGCTTTTTGGAACACCTTGCTGACTGGAGCCATTGACCAAATGGCTCCTAGGCATCCGCTCGCTAAGCATCAGCACTGCAGGCCTCCTTGGTTTACAGAGGATCTGCAGCGGCTGAAGCAAGAAGGGCAGCAGTTGGAGCAGTGATGGCGCTATACTCACACTGAAGCCGACAGATTGCGGCATAGATTTAGTTTAAGAACCTATGCCGTGGCTGTGTGGGCAGCAAAGAAGAGGTTCTTTGCTGCTCTCATAGCATTTACAAAGTCACATCCAGTGGAGCTTTTCCAGGTGGCGAGGGGGCTGGTTAGTCCAGTGTCCCTCCTCCAGGAACTGGAATTTCCCAGTGCTCACTGTGACATGTTTGTTGACTATTTTGCAGATAAAACTGCTCATATTCATCACAACTTTGACACCATGTTTAATATGGTAGGAGAACCAGACGTTATGGAAGCCCTGTCTTCTCCAGTTTTATGGGATCAGTTTCAGTGATTGTCGTCCGCTGATGCGGGGGATGTCCTTGGTGTGGTTAGAGCCACCTCTTGCAAACTGGACATTGACTCCCTCGCCAGCTATCGGCCAGTCTCTAACCTTTGCTGTTTAGGGAAGGTTACTGAATGGGTGGTGGCTCGGCAGCTGTAGGAGCATCTTGACCACATCAGTTTTCTGGATCCCTCGCAGTCTGGCTTTCATCCGGGTTATGGCACTGAGACTGCACTTGTGGCCTTGGTTGACGACCAGCACCTTGAATTGGATCAGGGCCGGTAAACCCTTCTGTTTTTGTTAGACCTGTTGGCTGCTTTTGAGACTGTTGATTATGAGATGTTGGTGACGTGCTTATGGGACTGAGCTGGGGTGGGTGGAACTGTTCTTGAATGGTTCTGTTCCTTCCTGGCCAGGAGGACTCAGCAGGTGGTACTGGGGGACTGTTCTTTGTCTCCCTGGGACCTCTTGTGCCAAGTTCCACAAGGTTCTATTCTGTCCCCTCTCCTGTTCAACATGTACATGCAACTTTTGGGCGAGGTAGTGAGGGGGGTATAATGTTTGGTGCCCTCAATATGCTGATGACACTCAACTTTACCTCTCATTTTCAGCTAACCCAGGCCCGGCAGTATCGTTGCTTACTCGGTATCTGGTGGCTGTGGGGGACTGGATGAGGGTGAGTCATCTGAAGCTGAATCCTAACACGACTGAGGTGATGTTGGTGGGGAGGGCTGTGGGGATGGCATCCCACATCATTGATGGGGTTTGCCCCCCCACTGGTCCCTCATGTTTGCAGTTTGAGGGTGCTCCTTGATTTCCAGCTCCGCCTGGATGCCCAGGTGAGAGCTGTGGTGAGGGGCACATTTTGCCAATTACATCTGGTGCAGTGGCTTCGGACATACGTCTCAGACTCCGACCTTGCCACAATCATCCATGCTTTCATTACCTCAAGATTGGATTACTGTAACGTGCTCTATGTGGGGCTACCCATGACGACGGTTCAGAGGCTGCAGCTGGTGCAGAACACAGCAGCCTGTCTCTTCCCGGGCCTGTCTCTTCCCAGGGCTGGATCACCGTGAGCACATTACACCATTATTTGCACTGGCTGCCCATAGTCTTCCAGGCCTGATTCGAGCTGTTGGTACTTACCTATAAGGCCCTGTACAGCTCTATAAAGTCCGGGCCCTACCTATCTACAGGACTGCCTCACCCCCCCGGGCTCTAGATGGACCCCTGTGATCAACTGGGAGCACTCTTCTCAAAGTCCCCCAAGTATCTTGGGGGCAACTATGGAGAGGGTGTTCTTGGTGGCCACACCAAGGCTGGGGAACTCCCTACCCGCAGAGGTCCATGTGGCCCCAGACCTTCCCTCCTTTCGACAACAGTACAAGACCTGGCTGTTGCACCATGCTTTTGGTGGGGGAGATTAGTAAGGAGTGGGGGTTTGCGGAGGGGGATTTTTTAAACTCCGCCATTTTGATAATTTTATATTGTTCTATTTTACATTATATTTATATTGTATTTTATGTTTTTTAATTAACATTATTTGTGAGCTGCCCCAAGCTGCTGATAGCAGGAGGGTGCGAGGTATAAAATCTGTTAAATAAATAAATTAGCAGCACCAAATGGACCATTAGAGAATACTCAAGAGCAAACAGCATTAAACTATTCCAATCCTCTGAGCTAAGAGTGAAAGTATTCAAAAGCAAATCGTCAAGAGAGTTTAAACAACTTAGGGGAAGATTTCATAAACCAAATTCTGTTTTTATTTAGATCCATAAAAAGCCCATCCCTGTTACTGGGGTTACATGGGAGCAAGTCAGAACTGAAATTTCCCAATTTTTTGATGTCTTTAATTTTAATGTCATATTGCCTGTTAAGACAATGAATGCACCTGCATTTGCTTTTAGGACATAATGCAGAATGTTACCTTTGAAAGGTGGTATTTGTATAAAAAGCCTTTCTTTATTATCTGATGCTGGTGAGTCGCAAATCTCTGCACCACAGACCTGTCTTTCTTCATTCAGTGCAGAATTTCCACGTGTGTCTTGACATCTCTTCTGGGATTGTCAGAAATTTAAATCATAGGCCAAAATGAAGTTCTTGGTTTACATTCCTTAAGCGTCTTTTCCCAACCCAATTGCAAATCAGGCTCATAAACCTTGTGTCATTATTTCTTCCTTCCCGTTTGGGCTACATTCATATCCTGCTATTTCCTTCTCTACAGTATCTCAAAGATCTAGTGGTTCTGCAAACCTGAGCTTCAGAAAGGCCCAATTTAAGAAGCTGAGTTTCTCAAACACAAGCAAACTCTGCACTGGGAAACTCCGCTTTCTAAGGAAACACATTAAGCCGAAAAGCTCCCTCACTTATCCAGACACATCTGCCCCTGGGTACCCTAGCTGCAGGGCCAGCTCTAGGGTTTGCAGGACCATGTGTGGTGCAGGGCCTAATTTGCATAGACCTGCACATGCATCATATCAGCACCACCACTTCCCCCTTAGCTTCCCACACACATGGAAAGTGGCGCCCTCTTGCCTCTTCCATCCCACAGATCCACTCACCACCACCCCAATTTCCCCTACAGAGTGCCCCCTGTCTAGATCCCCCAACATTCCTCCCACACTTCCCCCATCCCACTAACACAGGGAAGGAATGGCAGGAGGGGGAGGGCAACATCGTACATAAAGAACATTAGGGGGGACTTGGCTATCTGGATGCTCAGATTTGGGGAGGAGTGCAAAAGGTATTTTCTTGGCTGGGTAGCCCTTACCTCAGATGCTGTTGGGGCTGGGTCTTTTGTGAGAGTTGGTGGTCGTCAGAGGCAGGCTTAGGCTGCTAGGCAGTAGGGGACCGCAGGAACGTTCTGGTGGGTCTCTCCTTGGGCTGGGGGGGGAGGGCCTCCCCCCTCCCCTCCAGCAGCCATGGAGGGCAGGGGGCAGTCATGGAGAGAGAGGAGAGCCACGGAAGGGAGGTTATGGGTGGGGGAGAGCCTGGGAGTAACCCCCTCATACATACACACACACACCTTTCTCTCTCTCACACAGACACTCTGTCTCCCACTGACTCTCACAAACACTCACACACTCAAGACTCACACGCATCTCTCTCACATGCAGACACTCCTCTCTCACACCCCTTCTCTCTCACCTCTCTCATCTCACACACACTCTCATTCATCATCACACACAGTAATAATTATTATTATAAGCATTTGTATAGTGCCAGCGGTGTACCTGGCACTTTACAGAACAGTAAGATAGACGTGGCCCCTGCCTACGGCTTACAATATAATCACTCTCTACTCATCACAGACACACAAACACTATCACACTCACACACCGCTCGCTCTCTCATCACACGCATGCTCCTTTATCACTCATCCAAACACATACTTTACACTCTGGGGTTGGGCATGGAAGAAGGAACAACACTCCTGCCTGGCACTGGGACAGGTCACCTACCCAGCTGCCCCTTCTCCGTCGCAACCCTTCTGCTGCTGCTATGCCAGGTGTACGCACCCGCTGCCTCTCAGTTTTTAAAAGCCCCACGGCCCACGCTGCTGCCTGGGGTGGGGCCGTGCCATTTTCCTATTCTGGCATGCTGGGAAATGTAGTCCCATGTATGCTGGACTAGGAAACTGAAACTAGAAAACCAGTTTCCTAGTCCAGCATACATGGGACTACATGTCCCAGCATGCCAGAATAGGAAAATGGCAGTCATCCCCCGGTGTGTGCATGGGAGTGCGGGAAGATAGCGGCTGTGCATCCGGTTTGTTTGTTTACCCCACGCGCTGCTGCCTGTCCTCACATGGAGGGAGAGAGTGCAACAAGCAAGCCAGGGGCGTAGCTAGGGTGGAATGGCCCCCTGGCCAAGATGGGTTCCCCATCTTTGTGTCCCGCCGGCGGGCCTAGGGGCACTGCCTGGCTCGGCGGACCTGGGGGTGCTGCTATCAAACACACAAGACACCCAAAATGCAGCCAGCCTATTAAGCATATTATGCCATGAAAAGAGACATATATATATAACCAGTTCAGTTGTGTCCCCATAATAAATTCATGCTGCCCCCATCCCATAACCAGTTCATTTGACCCCCCGCTCCCCATATAATCAATTCATGCTGCCCCCCACCCATAACAATTTCATTTGTGCACCCAGGGCAACGTGAATTAATTATATGAACTGGTTATGGGGTGGAGGTTTAAAGGCAGTATTCCTGTTAGCAATAACTTCATTAAGAAGATTTAGTGAAATAGCAGCCATGATAATCTCAGAACCATATTTGCGGATTTTCCAAGATAGAATAGATATTGCTTTACAGCCTAAATTCCTACCTAAGATAGTATAAGTAAGATAGTTGGGAGAACGTGGCCCTTTTTAAACGGGCCTCTCCCACCCATGAACACGCAGATTTCTGCGTATTCATGGGTGGGGTTGTGAACAGTACACACGCCCACTGTATGTAGGGGTATGTGCATGCTCCCATCTAACATGCATCTCCACTCACAGAGCAACTGGGGGAAACAGTGGTTGCTCTATGGGTGTGGATAAGGGTGTGTGTGAGTGGAGCTGTGTGTGCAGCTGTGTGCATACCCTGCCCACACACTACCATGCCCACGGACCCACCCACCCAGCAGAACTGTGTAAAAACAGCCTGTAAGAAGCCACTGGAAGAACGGAAGGTTGCTGCCCTGTAAACAAGGTACTTTTGAGATGGCTCTGAACATTCTCACAACACCCACCCTTCCAGCCCTGCATGGAATTTCTTATTTTCCTAGAAAGGGTTGGAAGGAACTGTCATTCTGACCAGGAGAGTGCTTTGTATACTAGAGGAGCTTGAGACCATCACATCTTGGTCTATTATTTTAATATGGTGAGCATGTCATGCACAACCGTTATGAGACTGTTTCATCTTGAAGAACCTTCTTTACAAGGCAACAGCCTTCTGATTACTCACATGGGGTGTTATTTGTAAACAAACAGCTTTATCTCCCACTCCCATCTGTGTCCTGATGTCCCCCTGTTGCTGCACTACCAGCAGGCAGAGGAAGGTGAGGGATAGAGATGGGGACCCCCCCATGATGTGAGGTGCCCTGCACCCGGGTCCCTGCCCTGGGGGAGGGGCAGGGCAGGCAGCGGCAAGGGCCCTGGTCACACATGCCTAGGGCCAGCCCTGCCTAGCTGTGCAGCAGCCATGAAACCTGGAACCATAGACCACCAGCGACCCCACTCCCTACGAGAGAGCTCAGCCCCCACAGCGGTTTTGGCTGTAGGAGAGAGAGAGGGCAGCACTGGGAATCAACCACAAAGCTCCGGACCCGAGCCAGCCAATGGAAACTCTCCTTTCTTAGCGAAGGCGCTATTGGCCAAGCCTGCTACCTCAAGGAAGCCTTGGGATTGGCTACTGGGGGAGCTGTGTGCAAAAGGCGGCATCCAGCAAAAGTTGGTTGTTTCAGGAAGGCGCTTCGGCTCCGTGTGTGAATGACCGGGTGAGAGAAGCCCCCCCCAGTCCCGGGAAGCGGTCCCCCAATTCCGCCGCCGCTCTCGGGCAGGAGTGCTGCTGCTTCCTCTTTCCTGCCAGCGGGCGCCGGGCTCACGCGCGCTCCGGGGCTGGTTTCCCGCCAAGCGGCAGCTACCCCTCTTCTTACTCTCCCCGCCCTTAGGGGAGGCTGCTACGGCGACCCGGCGAGTGAGTGGAGCTACCGGAGAATGCGTCCGTGAGTGTGTCGGTCAGTCAGGGGCAGGCTCTAGCCCTAAATACGGGCCCACTGGAGTGGGGTCCTTCCGTTCCCCTCAGAAAAAGAGGCTCGTACCGAAGCGCTTCCTGGTGCTGGGTCCTGCCCCTCTGAAATCGGTCAATGGGACTGCCTGATGCATCCCTTCGCCTCAGTGTCTCACTTGCACCGTGCTTTTCAGACAGCCCTGTGTCGGAACGGCATAGGGGGGGAATTCTGGCTTCATTTAAGGGAATAGGAGTGTTGCTCCTGGCTTCTGATTTTTATAGATCAAAAATTATACTTCAAAAACTCTTGAATTTTTGAAGTATGCAAACAGTATGGGGAAAAAAGCCAACCATAGTAAAAGAATATAGAGCTTTTATTATGGGTGGCATGCAATACAACAATGTGATCACTGTACCAATTATTTATTATTTTATATAGTGCCAGCAATGAATTTATAAAATCATGAATGGTGTAGAATGAATAAATAGGGAACAGTTATTTAGCCTCTCAAATGGTGCTAGAATGAGGGGACACCCCAGGAAACTAACAAGTAGTACATTTTAAAAAACAAATTAGTATCTTTTTTTCACTCAATACACAAGATGTGGAATTTGTTGCCAGAAGATGTGATCAAGGCCAGTTATATAGCTGGGTTTTTAAAAGGATTGTATACATTTCTGGAGAATAGGTTCATTAGCAGCTATTAGCCGGGCAGGTTTTAGGAGATGTTCACACCCAGCTCCCAACAGTAAGAGCTTACAACGGGGAGTGGATTGCCCTATTGTGACCTGTTTGGTGCGTCTCCCAAGCGATTGAGATTGACCGCTGTTGGAGATAGGTGCTGGGCTCGATGTACCATTGATCTGGCCCAATATGGCACTACTTATGTTTTTAGTGCACCTGGCACTGTACAGTCAGACATTAGAGACTGGGCCATAATAGCAAATACTTTCAATATCATCATCTCATCCACTTTATTGGAGCCAGGATTTCATCCACTGAAGGTTTGAGTCTGGGTGTATTTAAATGAGATGCGTCCACACATGCCCTCCATCAACCATGCATTCAACTGTTTGTGTGAAGGTGGTGTGTGGGCATGCGTGCTCCTCTGAGCCACTCACCAGCCATCCATGGCCACTCATGAACTGCTGCTGAAAAATCTGGATCACACCGTGCAGGGGAAGCCAAAACAGTGCATGGGGAGAGGCATCCCCTGCCTGTATAAACTGGGGTGCCCATGCACCCCAGCATACTGGGAAGGCTGCTGCCTCCCTGGTCTTGCCTACAGCCCTACTGGGAGTTCTTGAAGGACAGGTGAGCAAAATACAACACATGTGCATCCATTGTTTGCTGGGACTGCTAGTGACTGCTGCAGCTCCTGTAGCCTTGGTCAGGAATGGGGTTACTGGCTGCTACAGCTGTTTCCTTGGTGTCTGGAGCTGTGTGTCATGGCAGAGGGCAGGCAGTTGGGTGGTGATAGGGTTGGGGGGGGGTGTTGCTGGCTGGGGGAGAAGGGAAATGGCCGCCCATATGAATTGTTTGCGGGACCGGTCTGAGTACGTGGAGGCTGCCTTCGTGGTCATGGTAAGTAAGGTGATGTTCGTGTGAGCAGTTAAATTGGCTTAAGTCCATAGCTTGTTTGTACCTCAGTACGATTTATGTCAAGCCTTGGTATTCAGGAATAGGAGGGGAAGTATTTACTCTGGAATACTTGGGAGCAGATAATCCCCTTCACTTCTAAACCAAAATGTCTTGTAATGCAAACCCTCCCTGTATTTTGCTGGTAAACATGGCAAATCATTGCTGGGCTGCAGTGCAAAGTGTGTCTCCTGCAGGGAACTCTAGGGAATTCATCCCAGAATTAGCAAGGCATGAAGGGATAGCCATCATTGTATGCACTTTCATGACATGGTTACCGGGGCAGGTGGCAGTGGTACTAAATCATTTTAAGAATGTAGTGTGATCAATACCAAAGTTACTAAAACCTGAATAATTGCTTTGACTGTGATAAATTGGTTAACTTTTGTACTTGTGAATGTGGCTTCAGGGAGTGATCCTCTTAGCGGATAGCACTAACACTTAGCACAGACCTTGTTGAATTGAATGGGGCTTCTGCGCATGCCAAGTACTTGCTGTTCACAAGCCTGTACTGTAGAAGTTTCCTCTGTTAAGAGGAAAAGTAAAGTATTTGGTAATCCATCCGTTGGACAGCATTCTGTTCACTGATTCCAGAAATAGTTTGCACATCATGTTCAAAATAAATGACAAAGTTTAAGGTAGTGTATGCTCAGATTTTAATATTTATGCTTTCAGAACTGCAGTTGAAATGCAGTGGAAAGCACACATTTGACCAGGAGTCTTGCTACAAGGAGCTACCTTGTAAAGTTAACCTGCTTTGACAAGCTCCAGATGTTTTTCTTTTGTCCATAACTATTGACTTACTGTAGCTCAAACGAAGATCATGGAAGTATGATTCCATGCACTGTGCTGTAACTGAGGATTTTATTTGTTTTGAAGTGGAAAATGAGAAATTATTACATGATTTTATTGCAATTGCAGAATTGTTCAAAGGGAGGTAGAATTTTTCCAGCCCGGTGCAGGTGTGACATTTTGGTGTATGGAAAAGTGATATTCTTGGAATTTTGTGACACTTTATACAGTTTCTTGCCATTTATATTGCTCATGTCTGTACCAGTTGTGATCCTGACCCTCCCACAACAGATACCCTCTTCTCCCACTTGTCTTATTTGCTGTGATATTCACTGTCTAAAATACAGTGAAGGTTCACTGCACAATCTTTTATCTTGAGAGGCTAGGTATATTGAAGTATAATCATCGTTCAGTTAACTGTATTTCTCCGTGACTCGGGATGGAATGAGGGGAAAATTAAAATTTTCTAGGATAGAGGTTCCCCAAATGGACTTGCACCATCTGCAGATGGTGGTAGGATTCCAGCTGATATTTGATATGCTTTGTATGTCTGATGTCTGGAATCACTAAATTAGATATACTGAATTCTCAAAATAGTGTCCCTGGCAAAATTGGGATAACCACTGCTATAGAATATCAAAATAAATTCTCGCTGTTATAGCAGAATACATCCCATCCTGCTTTGGACACCAGAGATAAGCATGGCTTAACAAAAATGTACCCTATTCCTGTGGTTTCTCTTAATATGCTTAATAATAAATATTACCCTGAGCTTTCTCTCCAAACCTACATGTCCCTCAGGTTACCAACCACCAGTCACTTTTTTTTACTATAATTTAGATATTTAAATCGGTAGCTCCCAAACTTTTTGCTTTGTGACACCATTTTGAGATTGTAATTAATACAAAGTACATTATGTATCGGTTCAGATCGTGACCATGGCATGCTTTTATGTGGGGTCTTGACCCACAGTTTGGGAAGCTCTGTCTTAAATCATTCTTATCCTCCCAGGTTGAACCATGTCATAGAGTCACAAGGCTGGCAGGGAATTCAAGGGCCATATAGTCCAGTCACCTGCAGCACTGCAGGACCTCCCACACCCCAACCATCCATGCAGGAATCCCACCAATAGTTACAAGCAGAGACTGAGGCCAACCAGAACACACTGATGCCTCAAATAACCTGATAGGAACACCTGATAATTTCATGCTTAAATGCAGTTTAAGCATCTCATATTGTCATGACTCAAGTAGACCTTTGGTGCAATTCTAATCCCATTGAAGTAAATAAAAGATTAGTTCTTAACTCCAATGGAGTCAGAATTTTATACCTTTTCACCATTCAGGTACTACAGTCTGCTTATAGGGATCTTGCCTATGTAGTACTAAGTACAAATGTTTTTTTAATAACATGACTGACACTGTTGGTGTTGAAAATTAGAATAGTCAGATTATTTTGGAATAACATTGAATTGAAAGTGTGTTAGAAATTCAGAAATATGTGTAGGATGGATGTAATCTACTGAAACAACTGTCTCTTGGCTAGTGACTCTTAGCTTTTCATAAAAAAAATAATCCCCTCCCATACTTTAAAAAATCTTTTAATAAGTTTGTGAAATACATGAAAGCACTCAGGCTGCAAACATGTTTCTGAGATTTTGGCTTTCGTTTTCAAAGTACTGCACTGGCACAACTGCCACTGAAATTAGAGGAGCTTGTTTTAACACAGCACGTCGAGAGAATCAGGTAATCCACACAACAGCCTTAATGTTCAGGTACAATCCTGTTTATTTTACTGGAGCTAATCCCATGTAGAAAAATACTTGTTTGTAAACACTTTCAAAAGCAGGCTGCTACTTAACTATTGCAGCATCACTTTTGACCCATGTTGTGCATTTGTATATTTTCCTGTTGTTAATAGAATGATAGCTTAAGTCTGAAAAAACAATTAAAATAGCACTCTTTCATTCCAACAAATCGTTGGAAGTTCAAATAAACAGTTATTTTGTCTTTCATGAGTTTATTTGGTTACTAATATTTTTTGCACCTTGTAGCCATGAACCCAGCTTGGTTTCTGATAGTTGTGCTAGTTCTTCTATTCATTCTGATTATTATTTAGTATCCACTATGTGCTAGGTGATTTTTCCAATGTTTCAGGAAGGATGGTTTGCTCTTTAGAGCCCCGCTCTTTACAGAAAAATATGTAGACAGAGGTTAGGGTGAACGGAACAACTAGCAATGTGTATGTAAGTGAACTCATTGCTATTATGACTATGTAAAATAAACTCCATATGTGCAGAGCAGAGTTCTTTCCTTGGTTACACCTGTACGATTCACTAGAGATAATATGGTTGTACAAATATTAAAAAATCAGTTTAGCCTGCAAACTGAACTCAAGTCATTAAACAAACCCCACAGTGATACTTTTTCACATTTTTAAATGATAAATGTAAAAGGTGTAAACTTTACTTTGCAATTGGAGATTTCTGATAATTTATCAAAATTTAAAAGTTCTTTTTAGAACCAATTCTTGGCTCTGATGGAAGTCTGTGGAAAGTTCATTGGCTTCAATGGGACCATTAGTTAATTTAACATATAGTAGTCATGAAACGTGCCAGATTGTAAAAGTATGGATTTTCCTATGCTTTGCAAGTTGCCTGTTATACCAATTGAAATAATAGTCTTTGTGATGTAATTGCTTGTCCACCAGCATAGGAATTTAACTAACAGAATTACTGCACAAAACCTACCATTTGCTGTAGGTAGTAATCTCTTCTAACCATGACCAAAATAGGATGAATTTGATCTAGAGAAGCAAAGGTAAAAGGCTACCAACCTGTTATCAGACCACTGAGGCATGAAGACCCCTACACAACCATATTTAAATGTATTTTTTTATAGAGATTTTTGTCAGTTGATTACATTTGATCATTGCAGAATTACTTTATATAAGATCTTGTCTTAGATTGCAAATTCTTTGCTCTTCTGAAGATCTGAGTTTATTATGTTTCCTACAACCCATACTCTAATGTTGTTCCCTTTCTCTAACTTTTACTAACTTTCCAGTGTTTAGGAACTAATTAATCCTGCACAGAGAAGCACAAACAATTCAAGTAGGTTTTTATATTTATTTTGATTAAAGAGTCTGTTTTTCTCAGACTTCACTCATGTAATCTGTTTAGCAAAATTTGAAGTTGGGGCTCTGAAAACTGGAGCCAATAGGGTATCTTGAAGTACTTAAATGTTTTGGTTGAGGATTACAAAGGCTGTAAACAGTCCTTTTGCAAGGTGTATTGTATGAAACTCCACTGGCATGGGGACAGGATTCTAGGCTTGGTCTTGTTTACTCAAAAGTCCTGTGACTCCTGTGTTTGCTTCTCATATTCTTGTCACTTTGCCTACAACCACAATTGAGTGGCGGTATTTTCTAAACATAGTTTTATTGCAGTTATCCCTGTTCTGCAGAAGCTTGCATACACATTTTTTCCTTGTATATGCTGTGGCCCCAATTCTGAAAATGTGTATTCATGTGTATGTATTGTGGTTCTACTGACTTCAGTGACGCTACGCATTAATGTTTTTAAGATAGGGATTGCGCAGGATGTTCCTCTTTTCCATAAATGGTAGAGTATGCATGGATCCTGTTGTTCCTCTATTCTCCCCAAAGAATTTGGAAAAGGGATTTTATGCTGTGTTTTGTTGAAAGATCATTCATAGGACTGAAGCCAGGAGTGATTAGGCTATGTTTGTTCAGCCTTTCTCCTTCCTACAAATGAGGGTTTGGCTAAGAGTTCATCTCCCCTTGTCTAAGAGTTCATCTCCCCTTGTCTTGGGATACAGTTCTCCCCTCTGGGAATTCAGAGGCATTGAGGAGAAAGTCCTGATGGTGGTGGTACTGAGGATCCTCAGAACTGTTTTTATCCCTCAAGTATCTTCAGGTGGAGAAGGGGAATGGCCAGACTTTCTTGACACTACCGCTATCTCATTGTGTTCATAGTTCTGGTGTTTAATTTCAGTTAGGTGTGCGATGGAGGCAGCTTGTCAGAGTGAACAGCCCCCTCAGCAGCCTGAAGAATTCTGTAGGAAATATGAAAACAGCAAATTTTCAGGTATGTATTTTAAAGCCAAGGCTGCTGACTAAATCTTTGTAGTCGATACTAACATTCCCTTGGTCATCTTTTCCCCTGTTCTCTTGATCAGCTGTCCTTATGCTGTTATTACGAGTTGTTGAATATGATCGTATTGCATGAGGAATTAATGTAACCAGCTTCATTGGAACTAAGAAATGAGATCTTAACAAAAGTGTCTAGTAATCTTCAAGTTTATTGATTTATTTCCAGGCTGGTTTCCATATTGCATGCAGCTATTGTGTTCCAACAGTACTGGCTTGTCAGAAGTCATTGCTATGTAACTGTTCTGTTAGTAACAGAAAACAACACTAGTAGAAGATGGCCACACTAGAGCTGAAATGAGAATTAAAACAGGTATTGCGAGAAATCTTGTGAGAACGAGAACGATAGACTCGATGTTGCTGGGATCTTGATACGTGGTGGAAATTCTTGGCAAGATTTCGAGCCTGTTTTCTCTTCTCCCTCTGCACCCCCTCTCCCCCAGCATCTGTTTGTTGGGGGTGGGGAGCGCACTCACCTGGCTTTGCAAGAGGTGGGGCTCGCCTGGTGAGATGGGACCCCTGGGGTCCCAGCTCTCCTGGCTAACCTAGCTACCCTGTGCAAAACCCTCCCATAGCTGTGTGGGTTGAAATTGAACTTGACCAGGTAGCCACTGCTTTCTAAGGGGTCCCTCTGGCTAGAGCTTTGCAAAGCTGCTTCCTGAGGGGCTACCCTGGTGGGGGGGTGGGGGTACTCTCCCTTCCAGGGCTGCCCTTCAAAAAAAAAGCCTCCCTAAGACCCTTTGCAAAACCCCGTGTGGGGGGAGAGAGCAGGGATCTGTACTCTCTTCCCCCCAGCTCAGGGCTTTGCAAGCCACTGAGAGCAGCTTGAGAGACTCTTCCCAAGCGGGTACCCTGGCAGGAGAAGTGTGGGACGTCCGTCTCTGCCAGGGCAGTCCCTCAGGAAAAGCCCCCCCCCCCCAAGCCCCTTTGCAAAACCTTGCATGAAGGGAGAGAGCAGGATCCGTGCTCTCTCCCCTGGCACAGCACTTTGCAAGCTGCTCAGAGCATCTTGGGGGGAGCTTTTCCCGGAGGGCTGCTCTGGCAAGGGAAGTGGGGGACCCTCCCTGCTAGGGAAGCCCCTCGGGAAAAGTCCCCCAAGAAAATGGAGATCTGCTCTCTTCCACCCCCCACCCCCCGAGAACTTTGCAAAGAGGTTTGGAGGGCTTTTCCTGAGGGGCTGCCCTGGCAGGGGGGTCCCCCACTTCCACACTAGGGCAGCCTCTCCGGAAAAGCCCCTTAAACAAGTCGCTTTGCAAAGCACAGCGCTGGGGGAGAGAGCAGGGACAGGTCTTTGCAAAGCAAAGAGCATACAGCCTTTTGCAGTTTGCCAATAGCCTTTGTAACTGACAAACCCCTGCCAGGGTACACTGAGGGTCAGTTCTTGTCAGTTCCAAAGGCCTTTGAGTTGTTGGCGAGAAGCTGCCGTTTCTTGGCTTGTTCTTGTTTTTGAGAACAAGCCAGTATTTCTCGCTGAGAAACTTAAAAACACCGAGATTACATTTCAAACATAGTAGCCACTTTTGGTGAATGAAATGCTTAAGAACTATCAATCTTTCATACCGAGGCTTCTAGCCACAGATTTGTGACAGGTTATTCGTTCCTCCCCACCGTGTGTCTCGTTCATGAGTTTTGCTGATACCTCTAATGGCTGATTTCTTATTCTCTTTAGATCAGTAGTTTTTCTGCTGAAAATGCCAGTTGTGTTAGTAGTTTTCTTAGGAAAAAGCTTACTAGGAACTGGACTTGGGCCAACAGCCTATTTAATCTAAATTGCCTGTTCAACAGTCATGAAGATTAGTCACTGCTGGCTTGGGAACTAGAAGACTTGTGTGAACTGGAAGGCATCCTAAACCCCCGCAGTGCCATGTCCAGCAGATCTTCTAAAGTAGTGGTGAAGAATATATTTTCCTCCTCCCCCAGTATGATAAAATACAACCCATTTTAATAAGGCATTAATAGACTTTTAAAAAGCCACCCTTAGAAACCTGCTGCAAGCCAAGACATCTACACTTTCTTGCTGATGCTTGGGTTCATCTCAAGACAGATTTCAACCACGGAAGAGAGCAGGTGGTGGTTGCACTCCTGCCTCCCCCCCAGTGGGGCAGTCATTTTATTTATAGCTGAGATGCTAAAGAATCCCAAAGATCAGAGATCCTTATTGGAATGCCTATGAATAGAAAGTAATATTTGATACTTATTTGTTTCACCCTTAAATGTAAATTTCCTTGTTATATCTGTGTGCACACTTTTTTATGGATTTATAATGCTATAGTGGAGTGGCAACAGTCTGTCTACAGCTAAAAATTAGAATATCTAGTGCAAGGTAGTAACAATTGTTTTCTAAGCTTCAAAATACATGTGCTCTGATACAAGACATCCAAGTCCACCAGCAAAGATTATTTTTATAAAATAAGAGCCTGTTGTTGTTTGGGTGAGTTTTCTTAGTTTTCCAGGAACCGTTCTGTATCACATCCTTGCCATGCCATCTAGTGATTGGAGTACAAAATGCAGCAACTTAAAGGTGACCTGCAAAGCTTTTTATATAAAACCTCAATATAGCAGCATGAGAATTTGTGATATCACAAGCCCTATTAACAAGGTAATAACCAAGCTGTAATCTGAGCTCCTAGTAATGTATTTATATTTTCCCACACTGGGAAACAATGGGCTGGGTCAAATTATTGCAGATAATTACCCTGGGGAAAATACCTTGGCGATTACTCCAGAATGGAGGAGTCCTTTTGTAGCTCCATCTTTGGGATGTAGGAGTTAACATCAATAACAAAGGTATTTTTACCTAGGGGAAACTTGTAGATAACCCCCCAGGGTAAGAAGAATGTTAGAAGTGTAATAATATGTAGGCAAGGACACTGTGACAGTGTGTGGAATGCTGCTTGCATGCACTTGGCAAGCAAATGGTAATTATTTATGTCAGCAAGTGATGGAATTTCACACCCTCGGCTGAGGTTTTCTGAAACGATAGGTAGGTAAGAGCCACTTTATAAAAAAAAAAAAAGTCATAAAAACAGGAGCTTGGGCAAAATAAACACAACAGAAGTAGTTCTTCATGGATAATTGGTCTTAAGATGAAAAATGATACACTCAGAAGCTGTGCAGGTTTCTTCTTAAACTGCTGCACATTTAAGTTCTTGCAGTATAAATTCATATGGTGATGTGTTAGGTAACTTGTGCTACACTGATTTGACTGCTCCATAGGCCTTGAATCTGGAAGTACACATGTACTTAACTTTACACATTGAGTACAGGACCACATCTGTTATTTTTATAATACTATTTGAATTACACTGGTAAAATACAATTAATTGCCAGATATGTTGTCAATATAATTCAAACAAAGCACATATCAACACTTACTTTTCTTTTGTTTTTTTTAATTCCCTCAACAGGACTAAAAAAAGATATTGAAAAGCTTTATGAAGCAGTACCACAACTTGTAAACGTGCTTAAAATTAAGGAAAAGATTGGTGAAGGTAAATGGTGTTTGTTTCTTAAGCTGCTTTCACGGATATAAAACTACTTATGCGAAACCAAAATTTCTGAATGTTACATGACTGCCATAATGGTGTCTGCTTTTCTTTGTTAAAAGCTAATGCGGAATTATTGTAGCTGTGAATGTGATAAGTGAGCCAAGGTTCTTCTGCCAGTTTGTTGACCCCTTTAACCACTAGTATAGCTATAATAGCAACAGGGGCCCACAATCTCAGAGGGCCCACATTCCCTTGTGCAGAAGCATCGCCTCTCTCTTTCTCCCCCTCCCCTCTTGCCACCCATCTCATTTGGAAAGGCACCAGTTATCCTAGTAAACATGGCTAGAGTTCGATCCCTAGTGGAGGCAGGGCTGTAGGCATTGAGGGGAAGTATCCAGAGTAAGGGGGAACATGGGAAATGCCCCCTAAGCAGTGGAATTGCGTGGCTGTCCTGAGAGAGGAGCCCAGGAACTTCACTGCTCAGACACACACGGAGCAGGCTCTCTTAGGTGCTTCAGCAACAGCCCAGGCAGATGGGGGTGGGGTCCAATCCAGCATCAGCAGTACCTGGCCACATTCAGGCGTCCCAGAAGCTGTGTGACGAGCTGGACCCCCACCCCGCCATTCCCATTTGCCTCGGCTCCCACAGCTCCACTAATGCTCATGCCTCCTCTTGCAACCCACCTCCGTTTCCCTGCTGCCTCCTCACCTCACCCCCAGGTTTGTTTGTACGTGTGTGCTGTGTGCGAGCACATGGAGCTGTGCATGTGAGTGGCGTGGGGAGGTAGCTGTGCATGTGAGTGTGGAGATCTATGCAAGAGAGAGAGTGCATGTGATCTGTGCATGTGAGTGTATGTATGGAACCAGGGGGAACTTTGCATATGAGTGTGTTTGTGTGCATGGAGCCATGCATGTGAGTTTGTAGGTATGTGCGTGTATGGAGCTGTAAGAGTATATATGCATGTGCGTATGCACATGCTTGTGTGCATGTGAGGGATGGAGCTTATTGGCCAAGGGTGGTAGGGCTTGTTCCACTGACTGCTCCAAATAATTGGAAGGTATGCACACACGTCCCTGTGACCCTTACTTCCGTCAACCCTCCCCATCCTGGCTTCTCCCCTTGCCCCTTCCATGTTCTGCACCTGGGCCCATCCCGCCTTAGCTACACCCCTTCCTTCAGCACAAGTAGTCTGTAACTGATAAGGATGGGCGGGCATACATGTGAAAATTTGGATCTTCTACAGATCTGAATCTTTTTTCAGATTAAATGCGGATTCAGATGATGAATTTGTATTTAAATTAATAAAAATAGTTTTTAAACTAATTGTTAAAAAAACTCACATAATTAATTTAAAATAAATAAATAAATAAATCGTGCACAAAACGGCTGCAGGACTATTCTGTGCATGCTAATCCTTCGCGGTCTGCGCATGTGAAGTGGCCCTTGGGCATGCGCAGAATGGCTGTCCTTTGCTGCCACCATTTGGAAAAAGGGCTGCAGCATGTGCAGAACAGCCCTGTGGCCATTCGCACACTTTACTAGTGTGACTGACTAAAGTCATGGGTTGTAAATGGGACATCTGCAGGCAAGTGAAGCATACTCAGAAATGTGTAGGGACTGGGGCTGGAAGCTATTAGGGTTACTCCTTTAGGTGTACTGGTAGGAAATAATGTTTCTGTTGCACAGTGCTAGGCTTGACAACATCTGTATGTTTTCAGCTACAGATTCTTGAACTAGGCAGTGCTGGCAAATTCATATGGTGATGTGTTAGGTAACTTGTGCTACACTGATTTGACTGCTCCGTAGGCCTTGAATCTGGAAGTACACATGTACTTAACTTTACACATTGAGTACAGGACCACATCTGTTATTTTTATAATACTATTTGAATTACACTGGTAAAATACAATTAATTGCCAGATATGTTGTCAATATAATTCAAACAAAGCACATATCAACACTTACTTTTCTTTTGTTTTTTTTAATTCCCTCAACAGGACTAAAAAAAGATATTGAAAAGCTTTATGAAGCAGTACCACAACTTGTAAACGTGCTTAAAATTAAGGAAAAGATTGGTGAAGGTAAATGGTGTTTGTTTCTTAAGCTGCTTTCACGGATATAAAACTACTTATGCGAAACCAAAATTTCTGAATGTTACATGACTGCCATAATGGTGTCTGCTTTTCTTTGTTAAAAGCTAATGCGTAATTATTGTAGCCGTGAATGTGATAAGTGAGCCAAGGTTCTTCTGCCAGTTTGTTGACCCCTTTAACCACTAGTATAGCTATAATAGCAACAGGGGCCCACAAGCTCAGAGGGCCCACATTCCCTTGTGCAGAAGCATCGCCTCTCTCTTTCTCCCCCTCCCCTCTTGCCACCCATTCCACTCCAGCATCAGCAGTACCTGGCCACATTCAGGCGTCCCAGAAGCTGTGTGACTGGAGCTGGACCCCCACCCTGCCATTCCCATTTGCCTCGGTTCCCACAGCTCCACTAATGCTCATGCCTCCTCTTGCAACCCACCTCCGTTTCCCTGCTGCCTCCTCACCTCACCCCCAGGTTTGTTTGTACGCGTGTGTGTGTGTGCTGTGTGCGAGCACATGGAGCTGTGCATGTGAGTGGCGTGGGGAGGTAGCTGTGCATGTGAGTGTGTGGAGATCTATGCAAGAGAGAGAGTGCATGTGATCTGTGCATGTGAGTGTATGTATGGAACCGGGGGGAACTTTGCATATGAGTGTGTTTGTGTGCATGGAGCCATGCATGTGAGTTTGTAGGTATGTGCGTGTATGGAGCTGTAAGTGTAAGAGTATATATGCATGTGCGTATGCATATGCTTGTGTGCATGTGAGGGATGGAGCTTATTGGCCAAGGGTGGTAGGGTTTGTTCCACTGACTGCTCCAAATAATTGGAAGGTATGCACACACGTCCCTGTGACCCTTACTTCCGTCAACCCTCCCCATCCTGGCTTCTCCCCTTGCCCCTTCCATGTTCTGCACCTGGGCCCATCCAGCCTTAGCTACACCCCTTCCTTCAGCACAAGTAGTCTGTAACTGATAAGGATGGGCGGGCATACATGTGAAAATTTGGATCTTCTACAGATCTGAATCTTTTTTTCAGATTAAATGCGGATTCAGATGATGAATTTGTATTTAAATTAATAAAAATAGTTTTTAAACTAATTGTTAAAAAAACTCACATAATTAATTTAAAATAAATAAATAAATAAAAAAATCGTGCACAAAACGGCTGCAGGACTATTCTGTGCATGCTAATCCTTCGCGGTCTGCGCATGTGAAGTGGCCCTTGTGCATGCGCAGAATGGCTGTCCTTTGCTGCCACCGTTTGGAAAAAGGGCTGCAGCATGTGCAGAACAGCCCTGTGGCCATTCGCACATTTTACTAGTGTGACTGACTAAAGTCATGGGTTGTAAATGGGACATCTGCAGGCAAGTGAAGCATACTCAGAAATGTGTAGGGACTGGGGCTGGAAGCTATTAGGGTTACTCCTTTAGGTGTACTGGTAGGAAATAATGTTTCTGTTGCACAGTGCTAGGCTTGACAACATCTGTATGTTTTCAGCTACAGATTCTTGAACTAGGCAGTGCTGGCAAATTAGTTTAACACTGTTTTATTGCTCATTCAGAAGAAATGTTCCTTACACTGTACTTTCAGTTTTCTGAATTCTGTCTTCTCACAAACAGCTGTTTTGAAGATTTACCTAAAGCTTTCAGTTATACGGCAAAATACCAAATTTAACACAATAGATTAGTTGTCTGATCTTAGTTTGTATTTAAATGACCATCTCTGAATGTTTAAAATAGCTGCATTCAAAATGTGAGAATTCACAGTCGTCTTAAACAATTATCTGTTTGTCTCATCTTCCTCCTTCTTGCCCCCATCAGTAGTATAACGTTAATGATGGGGTGGTTAGCGTTGACTTCAAAGGTTATTGTGGCACAAAACTATGACAGCAATTTTAACTTAATTTAATTATAGGAATTATATCTGCTAAGTACTACAGTCAGACCTAGAACATAAGAATAGTTCCATGAAATGAGCAGACTTGTATGTTTCATACACTGAAGAAACTAATATTTTTATAGGTACTTTTAGCTCTGTTTACTTGGCTACAGCTCGGTTACAAGCAGGATCTGAAGAAAAAATGGCTTTGAAACACTTGATTCCAACTAGTCATCCTTTACGGATTGCCGCTGAACTTCAGTGCCTTTCGGTAGCAGGGTAGGTCAATAAAAACGAATGGAACACAAAATGCAAGACTTCTAGTGAAGGAATAAGAATGATGTAATTTCTTTTTCTAAAACTTCAGACTTGTGCCTCGTTAGCATTTTTTAAGTTTGTCATTTCTTTTATTTTGTTGATTATTTTATTTCATAATGGAGAAGCTTTTACAAAAATAAAAAAGTGACTCCTTTTTATATTAAGGGCATATCAGAAATGTCAGCTGTAATGCTCATGTCGCTTTACGTTATTGTCGGTTTGCAATGGCTTTGAATTAGGTTGTTTGTTTCACCGTTGGTTTGTTGTTGGACTGCCAGATTGAAATTCCAAAACTAAGGTTTCATTGGGGACCTGTGGTGCTCCGAAACAAGAGATATCCAATATGTTCTGTGGAATTCTGGAATTTAAGAAATAAGGGACATGTGCTTAAAATAAAGGATACCTAGTAACACTCATTAGATAATAAAGACTTTTACCGTATAGAAGAGCAGCCATAAGACTCTTTTAGGTGGGAAGTACCCAGTATAAACTCCTCAAGAGTACATGTGAAAACATGGCAGATAGCAATAGATTTTCTTCATTGGCTCAGGGTGGAGTCATGTTGCCAATATGTATGGTTGGAATAGCAGTTTCATGATCTCATGCTTAACCAGTTGCTTTCTGCTTGTGGGCCATGAGCCTCCAGTAGTTTGTGGCACCCTTCACAGAACATTGCAGAATGAAACTTACTGAATAAGCAGTGTGGGGACTCTCATGCTGAGCAAACTACTTTGTAAGATTGCTTATTATTGTTGGACTGCTGGCAACTTGGAGCTGCTGTGTTTGAAAAAAGCATCATCTTCTTGATCTGAAGATAGTTTTATGTGTTTTTCTTGTAGGGGGCAAGATAATGTTATGGGAGTTAAATACTGCTTTAGAAAAAATGATCATGTGGTTATCGTTATGCCTTATCTGGAACATGATTCTTTTTTGGTGAGTCTCAGATTAATTTTATTATGAGAAATAGAAATGCTTAATTACAAGCAGTTGCAAAATTTAAAAATTCAAACTCTCTTGTAGGATATATTGAATTTGCTCTCCTTTGAAGAAGTAAGAGAATATATGTTTAATCTGTTTAAAGCATTGAGGCGCATTCACTACTTTGGTATTGTTCACCGAGACGTCAAGCCCAGTAACTTCCTATACAACAGACAGCTGAAAGAGTAAGTCTGCCTAAATGATTGTGTTATGTGATCTCGTATGGGAATGTGTGCCTTGGTAGAACATAGTAAATTAGGTTCCCCAAATCCTTTTTCAGCTATACAACATGTGCTTAGAAAAAGATATATTTTTAAAATTTAGGGCTCAGAAATTTGGCTAGGTAGGAAAGAGAAGAAAAAAGTTTGGACTCGAGAGTGGTAAATTAGCAGCTACTTAATTTTTTTAAATTAAATTCAAGCTCAGTTAATATAATTAGTAAAATCTTTGCATGCTAATTGATAAGACTGGTGTGGATGGGGTACATTATACTGTGTTTATTTTAGTCAGGGGAACAGTTTCCTTCCCAGGCACCACTTTGGAAATGCTCTAAAGGCTGCATAAAGCTGGGGGGCAGAGGAGAGCTTAAGGAGTGCACTCGGCAAGAGGAGGGTCCAGATCATGGATGTATGCCATGGATCTGTCCCCTATTCTTGTGTGCATGTCCTCCTCTCTGCTCCCTTACCCTGAGCTGAGTCTTTTTCAATGCTTTAGAAAAGGAACTGGAGCCAGAGGCCAGATCCACTAACTGGAAAGGGGCCAAATAAAAACTAGTCATGGGCTGCATTTGGCCCCCAAGCCTGAGGTTTCCCACCCCTGACTTCAATGTTTACTGCTAATACCGTTGTATACTGTTTAGTTACCCAGTGAGCCCATCCTATCAACATGTTTGTGCCTTGCCTACCTTGGTTTTGAATAGTTACTTAATGATTTAGTTACCTGTTGCCTGTCTTGCACCAAGTAGCTGCTTTTTGTTTTTTTAAAGATTGCCTTTTCTTTGAATTAGCTGAAGTGGTATACAGTTAGCTTTTTCAACAAAAGTAAGTTTAAGCTGTGTTACTCTGAAATTTGTTGCTTTCCTGACATGGGTGAGACAGGAGAAGCAAATACTTGTCTTCTCTTTATTGGTAGTAAGTAGGGCTGAAGTGAACAGCAATTTTGCTGCTTGTGAGAAATTTGTTAGGTGTGTGGTCAGGCAGGTGATGGCAGAGTGGTGCCTTCACATGACACATCACTGCTTAAAGGCTCTGGAGCAGTGTCTGAAGGTGCCACAGCTATCTGTTTGAGTGTTATGAAGTGAGAACAGCTAGCTGTCCTCCCAACTCCTCCTTCCCACTGGCATGCAACAGAGAGATCCAAGCAGTGAAGCCATCTACTCCCCTGACAAAAGGCCATCATCTGCTGCCGCAGGCACCTCTGCAGGCTTCAGACCACGGTGCCATAGTCCAGGTGATTGTGGGGTGTCCGCATAGCCAGCTGCTGGGTATTAGCCTATATCTGGTGGCAGCAGGCCATGCTGATGGCAATGCCGGTGATGCAAGGAGAGCTGCTGCAGGCCACCTGTTACCTGTCTGGGGACATTGGCCAGTTTGCCTGGGTCCTACACAGGATAATGGATTGGTGGGAGATGGTCCTGGCCACATGGGGAAATGTGAAGTGGAATACCCATTTCCGGATGTCCCGCCACCTGGCCTTCAGGATTGCTGATATCCTCCATCCATGACTGGAGAGGATGCTGATGCCCATGAGGACTTCCATCCCCGCGGAGCACCACATGGCCATCACCATCTGGGTGCTTCCCACCCTAGACTCCTGCCATTCTGTTTCCCAGCAGTTCTGCGTGGGAACATACTCATGTGGGTGTCATCCTGCTCGAGTTCTGTGAAGCTATTGAGGCCCTGCTGCTCAATAGGGTGGTGCAACTCCTCAACCTAGAGCAGGTGATGGAAGGCTTCCATGGGGGGGCGGAAGCTCCCCAATTTACATCAGGGCGATTAATAGCACCCACGTTGCCATCATCTGCCCACTGATTAC
Organism: Sphenodon punctatus; assembly: GCA_003113815.1. Classification (NCBI taxonomy): domain Eukaryota; kingdom Metazoa; phylum Chordata; class Lepidosauria; order Sphenodontia; family Sphenodontidae; genus Sphenodon; species Sphenodon punctatus. The sequence goes on along the minus strand of QEPC01003743.1, from coordinate 3,937,824 downwards.
ATCAACCAGCTGGGGTACCACTCTGTGATTCTGCAGGCGGTTGTGGATGACCGTGGCCAGTTCATAGATGTGGTGGCTAGCTGCTCTGGCGGGAGCCATGACTCCTGCAACAATTCCTCTTCACCGGGATGTAAAGGGGAGACTTCGGACCCAACATCATCTCCACCTTGAGGGGATGAACATGAAGCCCGTCATCCTGGGGGATGCAGCCTACACCATGACACCGTGGCTTCTGATGGCGTAACCCCTGGCCGACATCCCAAAGAGGCTTGCTTCAACAGGCAGATGAGTGCATCTGGGTGTGTGGTGGAACGGAGGTTGGGGTGCTAAAGCAATGCTAGCAATCCATTGCGGGGAAGATTGACTTCAATGTGGAGATGGCCCCCCTGAGGGTCACAGTTGCCTGCGTCCTGCATAACATCAAGATGGGCGGTGCTTCCCTGGAGTACCCCCTTCCTACCACCTCTGCACAGGCAGGAGACTGACTGCCACAAGATCCGCGTAGCTTGGAGGATACGGGATGCCTTGTGCTGGCATATTGCCCGCATGGACAATCCAGATATGTAAATATCTGTAAATATATCGGGGCCTGACAAACGTGGATGAGGGAGGGAGGAAGGAATGTACAGTTGTAAGTAATGTATTCATGCGCAACAAACAGGTAAATAGTAACACCATTAATGAGGTATGTTTTTGTGATGTAGTTAGTGTAGATACTTGCTCTCTGGGTGCAATAACACCAAGGAGGGAGCGACTATTGGTTGCGTGCATACTCATAGTGAGGAGGCCACCATGCGGACCTCAACAGAAGGGGGAATAGGTAAAATGGTGGAAAAGGGGCCTGCGGGAGTGACTGGATTTGGGGGTAGGGGTAGGAATAACAGCAAAGAGGGTACAGGGAGTACCAGGAGTGAAGGGGAGTGCCTGTGCTGTTACTGAGGGTAGGTAAATGGGAAGCAGCTAGACCAAGAATGGACTGGGTGCAATGACAGGGAAGAGGGCTTTGGGAGCGTGTTGAGGTCCAATGAGGATGACGGGAGCAGGGTCACGTGCCCCTTCGAGATTGTCCCAGTGGAGCTTGGAAGCCATGTGGAACTCAGGTGTCCTGGCGTTTGGGGGATTATGGGGCTGCTGATTTAGTCTTGTTGTCCTTTTTCCCAGCAAGTTACTTGGCCTCAAGTGCCCTCTGCTCCCAAACACATAGTCTTGGAACCCTTAAAGGGAACCAACTATCTCGTGAGGAGGGGCATTGAGGGTCCAGGGTCTGCTCTGGTGACTGCTCTGGCCTTTTCTCCCACAACTCAGTGGTTCTGTCGGCTCTTGCCTCATAGACGTGGGGGCCCGCGTTGGCCTGGATTCAGTGCCAGTGCTACCGTTAGTCTACTCAGGCTGGTCCCTGGAGCAGCAACTTGAAGGGTGTGGCTCTCTTGCCGCCCATACAGCTGTCCCGCTGCTGCAGTTCTGTGGGGAACGGGGCAAGAGAGCGAGATTTCCAGCGTGGAGTTTAGTGGCAGCAGCAGGATCAAGGGGAATCCTGCTGCTGCCGCCACTAAACTCAATGCTGCATTAGGAGAAGGGCCACCTAGGGTGGCATGTTGAAGGGGGTACTCTTCCCAGCTGTTGCTTTCTCCTGCCCCCCTCCAGTTGTTCCCAAGCTTTGTGGGGGTGGGGTGTTGGCAAATATCCTTGTGCTGGCCCTGCCTGGATTGGCTCGGCTGGGTGAGCATTGGCCTGGAATGCATCTCCGAAATTTTCCAGAGGATGCATCCCGTGGCAGCCAACTTCCTGCCCCATGGCGTACACGGGCCCACATCTGGCGGCGACAGAACAAACGTGCAGGTGAGTCCCGGGCCAATGTGAGCCACTCTCACATCTGTTTTCATCCACCGTGAGGGTTAGGCTGGAAGGAAACACCGTTTTCTTCTTCTGTTCGTGTTGGAGAGTAGCTGCAAAAACTATGTTTTTAATGATTTGGCGGAGGGGCAGGGGTGATAAAGCACATCCTCTGTACTGTGTTATATAGGATCGGGAGCCTGTGTTAGAACTCTGGGATATTCTTTCACTACAAACTGGTTTTAGTTTCAGCTACTAAGTTCTCTTGTTTTTATATTTAATGTAAAGTTGAGAATCTTAGGGTTCTGTGAAGGGAACAGGCCCTGTTTTGGATGGTTTCTTATTAAGCTTCTTATCCTCTACAAGGGACACTAAGAGTTGCATGACAAAGCTGTGAGCTTTTTGGAATAGGGTTGGTTTCTTACTATGGATTCGTGCAGTGCCTCGCACAATGGGGCCCTGATCTGTTTTGGGACAGCTATGTGCTGCTGTACTACAAATAATAATATTATTGTAGAATCAAAAACATCTGCCAGATTTCGAAAGTCCACTCACCCATGTCTTGTAAAAAACTTTGTGAATAAGTTGAAAGCTCCTAAACGGTGTGTCAGGATCCCAAGTGGGGTTACATCATCTATGTATGGGGTCAAATATGCTATACTTTTCACATCTTCACTGCTTTCTGGGACCATGGGATATTATTTTTATTATTATGATTAACAAGCATTTATATAGCACCAGCATTGTAGCTGGCACTTTAGAAAGTAATTGAATAGACACAGTCCCTGCCCTAGGGCTTACAATCTGAGAGAAGGGGCGGGGGCGGGCAGGAGACGAAGGAAGGGGAACAGTGGGAGAGACAAGGAGTGTAACATTCACGGGGATGCAAGATCCCAGGTGCACGCACTTGGCTTAGTTACATCAAGAATGATGGCTGGTTGGTCCATGTGGTGAGGATGTGAGTACACAGACCTTAGGTAGCAGATTGTACTGAATGGAGGGTATCAGCAGGAGTTAGGTGAGGGGAGCAAGAAGTCGGGGAGGGCTGAGAGGAAGAGGTGGGTCTTGAGGAGGAATTTGAAGTTACGAAGGGAGGGGGCGAGGCAGATGTGGGCAGGGAGGGGGAGTTCCAGGCATGGGGGCAGCTAGGGAGAAGGGACAAAGGCGGTTAGGGGAGCAGGGGAGGCGTGGGAGGGCAAGAGAGGGGACAGAGGAGGAACGGAGTTCACGGACTGGAGTACAAAGGGAAATTAGCGCAGAGAGGTAGGTGGGAACAAGGTTGTGAAGAGCTTTATAGGTGAAGACTAGGAGCTTGTGCAGGATTCGTTCAGGAAGGGGGAGCCAGTGAAGAGGAGAGGAGGGGCTGCACGTGGT
>QEPC01003743.1:3913649-3932269 GCA_003113815.1 Sphenodon punctatus | reverse complement strand
GGGTGACAGAGTCGGCGGGGGAGATCCAAGTTTCAGTAAGGGCAAGGAGCTGTAGGGAGTGGGAGAGGAAGAGATCATGGATGTTGGGTGCTTTATTGGCAGAGGAGCGATCTTTCCAAAGGGAGCAGGAGAATGGGAGCTGATCAGGTTGAAGGCAGGGAATGGGGATAAGATTGAGAGAAAGGGGGCGGCGGGGCAGGCGAGAGATAGGGAGGGTGGGGGAGGAGCAGGAGGGGAAGGTAGCCAAGGGGGAGGAGGAAGTGTGAGGAGGTTGGAGAGAAGTGATGGGCTGGGAGGGAGGAAGGAGCAGGGGGGAAAGAAGTGAAGGAAGAGTTGGGGGGGAGGTGGGAAAAGGGGAGAAGGAGGGAGAGGGAAGGCGAGAGATTAGGATAGGCATGATGGTGGAGAGACTAAACTGGATAATATATTGAGTCTCAAAATGGGGTCATACAAGAAAAATTTGGGGAGCCACTTGGGCAAGCGTAATCAATTTTGGTGGAATCTGCTTCAAATTAAAAATGGAACATTTTCAATAGAATCCGTTATTAAACCAATGCCCTCCTAAATCTGTAGACTGTTGATGCTGAGAGTTTTGCAAAGGTTCATCATTGAGGCAGTTTTTTCACATTACCAAAAAGGATATGGAATAGTTGGTGCGTATGCCACTTGATTGAAAGCTAAGGAAGGGAGAGGGTAGTAGGAACCTGCCCAGTAACTTGGTAGTCTGTGGATTCTGATGTGAGGAGTTGTGGAGAAAAGACAACACTGAATTGGAGAGGATGGTGGAGAGTTAGCAAGTTTAGCTCCTTGGCTAGAATTTTTCAAGTCCTGTCTCTGTTGTAGGGATTGAAAAGAGATGTATACATTAGTCGTTGCTTTTGTGAATTATGAGTAAACTTAAAATCGTGTTTTCTAGGTATGCCCTCGTTGATTTTGGTTTGGCTCAAGGAACCCCTGACACAAAAATAGACCTTCTCAAAATTATCCAGTCTGAAGACCAACAAGAAAGTTGCTCACAAAATAAGTCTCATGTAACCTTGGGAAACAAGGTTTCTGCCAGTGCCACAGCACCAAGAGAGAGAGCTCAGCAGTTGGCCACAAAAACGTCTGATAGGAAGCCACTTTCACAAACTCGCATTGAACAAAGAAACGAAGGAAAGGTTTGGAATCTCTCTCTTCATTAATGTTCTTATGAGCAAGTTTAATTTATTACTTCTACCAACAGGGGGAGATGTAACACTAGAACAAAACTTGTCAGTCTCCAGTTCAGTCTCACTGCAATGTGTATATGTGCACTTATGCAACACATTAGATAGTTCAGTTCAGTTCTTACAAAACACTATTTATGAAACTGGAACTAGAATCTGTATAGCAGATATATTGTGCTTACACACCATTCAGCAAGCGCAATATAACAGTGAAAACACCAGTGAACTTGCATGTAAAGTTGCAAGCTGTGCGAAGCTACAGTAAGACTCCTGAAATTTTGTTGTTAAAATGAGATTAAAGCTTTAGATATGCATCAGAGCTTCATACCCCGCTTGTTCCCAAAGAAAATTTTCTTTCGTCTCCATTTTAGTTGCATACCAAAATGGAAGTACCAAACTGATGACCTTCAAGGGTGTCTTGGTGTACTTGTGGGGTATGATTCACTTTATAAGCATGTTTATGGTTCTGCCTATGCTATGTTTTCTTCATCCATAGTAAGCTGGTGCTTGAAAATGATTTGCAAGAAGCTGTTTTTGTCTTGTCACATCACACTCTCAAAACTGTCAGATTACAGCTGACAGTATGTTAGAGAAAGAATCCTTATTGTCCTTTTTGTTGCTATTGTAGGAGGGGCCTATGCATCATTCTGCCCAGCGCTCAGTCTTTGGAGAAAGAAATTTCAATGTTCATAGCTCTACATTCCAGGAGAGCTCCACGGCGAAAGTAAGCAATACTGTTCACCAATAGAGAGAGCAGCTGTGTTTGTTTAAGCACCTGTAGAATGGGTTGTATTTTAGCAACAGACACACAGCCACTACTTTAATTTCTTTGTTTTGTTAGTGCTTATTGGACAGAATGACTATTTTAGCAAATCTTACACTTGCTTAAGATTTTTATATGGCTGTGGTTTTCAAATTGTTTAGCTGATAAGCAGCTGCCACTATTTGGGTACAGCTGTCTCCCTACCTGATCTTTTTTATACAGTGACATCTTTTTTTCTAGCCATGTATCTGCCCAGCTTAAAAATTATGCCAAAAGACTTGAGACTTGATGTTTTATTCTGCAGTTGGTAAAGCTACAGAGAAAACAAACTGTCTGTAATAAACATTTTGCTACGCTGCTTATAATTGGGGCATGACGTCTAGCAAGACCTAGACATTACCAAGAAAAACCTTAACTGTGAACTAAATCAGAGGCTTTGGTCAATGGAGCTGTTTTAACTGTGCAGTTAGCTATTAGCATTTGGCAACACTCTTTCATAAAGCATATTTATACTTCTAGCTCTATATAGCCTTTTTTTAAAACAACAAAAATTACTTGTCAGTAACTGCTGTCTATGTAAAGAAACTTTTAATTTCTTTCGGTAACTTCAGAATATTTGTTAGATATTAAATTTCTCAGGTAAGCCACTAAGTTTAGAAGTCTTATATACCATGCTATATTTTATAGCCATTGGGATATCCATTGGCAAGACTGGTGGTCACCTGTTTTACCACTGGCAACGTGTTTTCTTAAGTTTTTAATAGCCGGAAGTGATAGTCATGTTTAAATGTTTCACATTAAAAAATTACTACTTATCTTGCAGATCATAAAGCAATCCAAGGTGATGGATGTTGCATCTAGAAAATTAGTAACAAAGAAGAAGATTATTTCTACAAAAACTGTGAGCAATGGATTAGCCAGGAAAGCTGCCAGCAGTTGTCCAGCTAAACTGACCTGCGACTGTTATGCAACAGATCGAGTTTGCAGTGTTTGCCTTTCAAGGTAACTGGCTTTAATGTCATAAAATCAGCTGCTGTGCTATCAGGTGAGACTTAGGAACTTAGATTTTCTGGACTGTTCACTTAGTAAGTGAAAGATAGCATTAGCCTGATACAGTGATCAAGGATTAGATCATACTGTGTGCTCATGCTACACTAACAATTGATTTTGGAATGCTTGGATTTCAGATGGTGATCACATGCAGTGGTACAGCATTTTCTTCTCAGATAAAAATGTTAAGACTATTTGATATGGAACACTTTCTTCCTTATATTTTTGGCATTTCTCTATCCAAGCCTCAGAAAGTCATTGACTGATGTAGCTATTAACTATGGAACAGTCTGATCCTAAAAGCATTCCTCTGGTGCACAACCTTAGTGATTGTACCACCATATCCGTATTTATTTATTTAGTTATTTCTTTATTTTATTTTTGCAATGTATATGCCGCCCCCTCCAGCCTCAGGCATCTCGGGGCAGCTCACAACACATTAAAACATTTCACAACATTAAAATAAACCATAACAATTTCAATTTAAACAGTATAAAACCCCATCCCCCCATCTCTCTCGGGAAAGGCCCGATGGAACAGCTAGGTCTTAGGTTGTCTGCGGAAAGAGGGGAGGTCGGCAGCCAAGCGGATCTCCGGTGGGCGGGAGTTCCACGACGTAACCACGGAGAATGCCCTCCTCATAGTAGACACCCGGGGAACCCCGAGGAGGGTGCCCCCAACCAACCGCAGGGGCCGCTCCAGAACCCAGAGGGTGAGGCGGTCCTGCAGATAGGTGGGGCCCAAGCCGTTTAGGGCTTTAAAGGTCAGCACCAACACCTTGAATTGGTCCCGGAAACCTACCGGCAGCCAGTGTGGAGAGCGAAGCACCGGTGTTATATGCTCGCGTCTGCCCATCCCCGTTAGGAGACGGGCCACCACATTCTGCACCAGCTGCAGCTTCTGAACCAACACCAAGGGTAGCCCCATGTAGAGCACGTTGCAGTCATCCAGTCTCGAGGTAATAAAAGCATGGATGACCGTGGCCAGATCTGAGTCTGAGACATACAGCCTACGCCGACACACCAGATGTAACTGGCGAAATGCTCCTTTAGCCACAGCCGTCACCTGAGCATCCAGGCGGAGCTGTGGGTTCAGGAGCACCCCCAGACTCCGGACCTAAGAAACCGGGGTGGGGGGCGGAACCCATCAATGATGGGGGCTACCACCCCCTTGGCCTTCCCCACAACTATCACCTCCATATTGTCAGGATTTAGTCTCAGGTGGCTTGCTCTCATCCAATCCCCTACAGTGGACAAACACTGGGTAAACAACAAGACTGCAGGGCCTGAATCGGAGGAAAATGAAATATATAGCTGGGTGTCATCAGCATATTGATGACAACTCACTCCATACTCTCTAACAACCTCTCCCAAAGGCTGCATGTACACGTTGAACAGGAGAGGGGATAGAATGGAACCCTGCGGTACTCCATACGTGAGGTCCTGGGGGGGAAGATGAAAACTCCCCCAGCACCACACGCTGGGTTCTCCCGGCCAGGAATGAGCGGAACCATTCAAGAACAGTCCCGCTAATCCCTGCCCAGTCCCGCAGCCGAGTCACCAACAACTCATCAACGATATCAAATACAGCCGAGAGATCTAACAATATCAACAGGGTCAAGTGATCCCAGTCTAACTCACAGGAGAGGTCGTCGGCCAAGGCCGCAAGCACAGTCTCTGTGCCATAACCCGGACGAAAGCCCGACTGCGAGGAATCGAGAAAGTTAATCCGGTCCAAATGCCCCTGAAGCTGCCGAGCCACCACCCGTTCAATAACCTTCCCTAAAAAGGGAAGGTTGGAGACAGGTCGATAACTGGCAAGAACATCAGCGTCCAAAGATGGCTTCTTGAACAGGGGCTGCACCACCGCCTCCTAGAGACAGCCCGGCAGCCTGCCCTCCCCAAGGGAGGCGTTGACTATCCCCACCAGCAACAGCCCCAATGTCTCCCGGCTAGCCTTTACCAGCCAGGACGGGCATGGATCTAATTCAGAATTGGTGGCTCAAACAGTCCCAAGAGAATCCCCCACATCTGAGGGCAAAACCGTCCAAAACTCATCCCACAAAACAGGACCAGACGGGGCTTTCGCTGCCTCAGACCTATGCTCTGCTAAAAATGTTGCATCAAAACGGTGGTGAATTTGAGCGAATTTTTTTTATTTATTTTTTTCCCCCCCCCAGCAAAAAAGGCCACTAACAAATCACAGCAAGCATTAGATGGTTCCACGTTCAGGCGGAGGGAGGCCGAACTGACCAGCCCCCTTCACCACCTGGAACAGCTCAGCCAGGTGGGACTTAGCTGACGCAATGCGGGCTGCAAAGAAAACCTTCTTTGCTGTCTGCACCGCTACGGCATAGGTACGTAACCAGACTCTATGCCACAACTGGTGCACTTCAGTACGCGAGTGATACCACCGTCGCTCTAATCGCTGCCCTTCCTGCTTCATCCGCTGCAGCTCACCCGTATACCATGGGGAGCTGCGTTGTCAGCATTTCGGGAGCGGACGCCTGGGAGCCACACAGTTGATGGCCTCCGTCAACATGATATTCCACCTGGACACGAGGTCATCGAGTGAGCGGCCATCGAGGTCAGAGGAAACATCCCCACGAGCTATCTGGAAACTTTCAGGTTCCATAAGCCTTCGGGGGCAAACCAACCTAACTGGTTCCACACCCTCCCGAGGGCCGACATGTGCCAGGATATCCGCCTGGAGGAGATAATGATCCGTCCATGACAGGACGCCATTGATACCTCCCCCACCAACGGATCCCCTGCCTCAAGGCCTGTGCAAAACATAATGTCCAGGGTATGTCCTCCAACATTTGTGGGGCCTACTACTCTCTGAGACAGGCCCATGGTTGCCATGGCGGCCATGAACTCACGCTCTGCCCCTCCAAGACTGGCATTGGCATGGATATTGCAAGACTGCAAGATCACCTATGAGATCACCTATGACACCAGCTCGATCAGCGCATGCAGGGAGGCCGCTGTACAGGTCGGTACACGGTATATCAGCAGTATCCCTACCCTGTCTCCGGCCAAATCCAAACCCAGATGGAGACCCTCTATACCTATGATAGATTGCACAGAAAATCTCCTCATGGCCCAGGCATCCTTAAAAAAAATAAAATAAAAAAAAAAAAGAAGAAATTGGCTACCACGCCCCCCCCTCCAGTCACGGCTGATGCTGCACAGAGTACCTGGCCGGAACAAGATTAGCCAATATAGGCCCCGATTCATTGTCCAGCCAGGTCTCCGTGATACATGCGAGGTCAGCCACCTGGCCCAGGTTCAACTTCCAGACCGCAGTTGACTTATTAGCTACTGACCTCGCATTTATCTGCATCAAGCTGAGGCTAAGGGTCCTCTGATCCCTAATCACCTCACCATCTGCTTGGGGGCCAGTGAGCGGGACAGAAATACACCATCTGTCCCATCTCTCAGATCGAACCCGCCTCCCAGAAGAACCATAATTCCCTCGGCCCAGAATGACCTCTATGGCCCCACCCCCCAAAACATCCCCCATCCTCTCCTGCCACTAGAGGATCCCTCCCTCTCAGAGGGCTGCACCCCTTCCTCACACCGAGGGGGTCAGCCCTCCCTAACCCAGTTCCCTTGTTTCCCTCCCCCATAAAACAATACCCCATCCCCACCCCAATCGCTCCTTAAAATACAAAAGCTAAAGCCTCCCACCCCCGTCCCGCTAAGGGCTTCACCTAAGGGCCCTTTGGCGCGGCCCTCAGGCACGTGCTGCAGCTGGCTGGCCGTTTCTGGCCGCACCGGGCCCGGAAGTCCTAGCCGTGTGTCCTGGCCCCTCCCACCTCCAAGTGGGGGAGGGGGGAGTTGATACCTGAGGTGGGCCGGGCGACACGGCTCCGGAAGGCAGCGACCAGTCCGGTGGCGGCAGTGTCAGGACGGCGGCAGCGGCACCTGGTGAGCCGGGGATGCAGGGAACGGCTATCCATACTATCCAATAACCTGATAGGCATAGGGCATGTGTAGCCTAATAGATAAGATGTACCCTAGAGGATAAGGTGTTTGATTTCTACCTGGGAAACCAGAGTTCAAATACTATAACCATGAACTCACTGGGTTGCCTTGAACAAGTCCGGCTATCTCAGTTCCCAACATATAAAATGGGAATGATGATAACCTACTCACAGGGTTGTTGTGTGAGTGAATTAGACTGGGTCAGCCTTACTGCGGTGTGGCAGCACTGGGCCCCATTCCGGAGAGGAGTCCGCAGCACTGCCTCCACCACTGTTTTGCTCAGGGCAAGGATTCAGTGGCTAGCTGCCGGCTTCCCTCCTCTGGACCCACACCGGCTGCCCAACCTGAGCCACCATGTTTCCTAATCTAGCATGCCAGACAGGAAAATGGCGGCGCCACAGTGCGCATGCATGTGGGCAGGCAGCACGGGGCCTTTAATCATCAGAAAGTGGCATGGGCCCACACTACTGCCAAGCGCTGTGGGCGGGCAGTGGGGGTGTGCTGGTGCTTGTGCTGGCAGTGGGGGTGATTCCATGGGGGGGGTGAGTGAGAGAGAGAGAGAGAGGGTGTGTGTGTGTGGTGGGTGCATGAGAGAGTGGTGTGAGAGGGAGTTGCTACCTCTTTTCTTCCCCCTCCCCACCCCAATGGCTCCTGTAGGGGAGGATTGAGCTGCTACCCAGCCCAAGAAGTACTCCAGCAGAATGTTCCTGCTGTCTCCTCCAAGTCCTGCCTAGCAGCTTAAGCCTGCCTCTGACTGACCACCAGCCCTCCCAGAAGACCCAGGCCCAGCAGCATCTGAGGTAAGGGCCACCTGGCCAAGAAAATATCAAGCACTTTAAACACTGAAAGTGCTATAGAAATTATAAATAATAATAATGTAGCTTGCTAATCTAAGGCAATATTTGCAAATTTGTAGAAAATGTAATATGTCTATGCTGCATTTTCCAAGTTGGTTTGCAGGGACTACTTCATTTAATCTCTTCCCAATTTCTGCAGCAAGAAAGCTGATGGGGTGGTTGGTTTTGATACTGGATTTATGTGTGATGTAACTCTCCTAAAGGCTTGTATTTAAAGCTGAATTTAAAGGCTATTAAAAAAAGTACCAACCCAATGAAGTTAAAAATGAGTATGTTTAAAGTTTAAAATCATATAGCATCTCAAGGTGTATTGTTTAGCTACTAGTCAAGATCTGGATTTGGGGGTTCTATATTTTTTGTAAAAATGCCTGATGTCCTAGAGTCACGATTATCATTTATTGAGGATGATTGAAAGGGCCTTACTGCATCACAAAAAAGTAAGAATCTACAAGAAAAATAAGGAACTGTGAACTTGGGTCTCTGTAGACAAAAGAAATCCCATTTTTAAAAATAAGTTTTGAAAATTGTAACTGTAAACCTAAGTCTAAACCAGACTTTACACAATATTCTATTTCTTACAGTGAATCCAAAGCCAGAATAAAAAAAAATCCTATACAAAAGTCATGTTTAAGCAAATTGTTGGGAAATTCCAATACATGTCATGAGCTGGCCAAACTAATTTTGCAATTCATTTAAAATCTGACTTATGTGAACTTAACTTCCATTCATATGAGCCATTCCTACACTAGGGATGTAGATTAATCCAAGAATTCTTTGCATTAATGAGAAAATTCTGTGTACTGGGTGTGGTTTCCAAAGCTCTAGGTAATCCCTTTCCTGCCTTATGATTCCATACTTGAAATGTGTGTTGGTCAAAAGTACCATTCATTAACCAATTATAAGGGGAGGCAGGGATGGAATAAAGTTTTGTTCTGTTTGTTTATTTATTTAGATTTATATGCCCCTTTCCCATTAAGGCTCAAGGCAGTTACTCATCACTCAGAAATTTTTTTGTGCTTGCAGCCAGAATAATTAGCAGAAACCATTCTGTAGTTCATTTAAACAGAAAATGTTTATTACACTTTAAGTCTGCAAGTTACTCTAAGTATTTTGCATTTTCAGTTTAGTAACAGAATCTTTTGAAGTTTTTTTTAAAAATGCAGACGGACATACAAAGATTTTTACTGATAACACCTAGTAAAAGAATATTTTCGAAACCATCTTAACCTTGTTCTGTTGTAACCAGAAAAATTCATTGCCTTAAATATGCTATTATATCCTCTAAATCAGCTTTCCTATTTTAATTCAAGGCGACAACAAGTGGCTCCTAGGGCAGGTACACCTGGATTCAGAGCACCAGAGGTACTAACTAAGTGCCCTACTCAAACTACAGGTACAGAACATGATATTGAAAATTTTGTATTTGCCAAATAAGTACATAGTACTTTGTCATTGCTGATTCTATGGAAATCTTTTTTTACATAAGGAATTCATTTTACTTTCCCTTCTTACACTGTAAAAGCATTTTCTGTTTTTTGTTAAATGCTTGTTTCAAACATTTAATAATGTTTTAAACAAGTTAGCCCCTTCTCACAAATGGGCTATGAATGTCTTTCAAACATTTGAAACCTGAATACGTTTGAATACGTTTTTACTCATTTCAGGTACAAGACCATATGTAGGAGTGCAGCAGGGGCTGCGTTTTAAAAATATTTTTTTTAAAGCTGAAAGTTCCAGAATTTTGACTTTGTGTCAGATTAAGAATTTGAAGTGCCCCCACTGTTTACACTTCAGAGACATTGAGAGAGATCCCATCTAACAATGCTTGCTTTCAGAGCAATTATAATTAACACAATATGTTTGCAAACAGATTTTGAAAAGACAACAGGAAAAGTTGGCGTATGGTATTTGATCTCTGTAAGCAGCTGGAAATCAATGATGTCAGATGAGCCTCATTAATATAACTGTTTGGGTAGTCAAGATTGTACATGAACCGTTCATTTCTTTTCAGACTCTTCCCTGAATTAAAAAAAAAAGTAAATGTCATGATTCAGACTTCATAAAGCTTTTCTTTCTTTCCATTTGAGCTGTGTATTTGTATGAGTTAAAATACTATCTCCTTTCTGAATGTCAGAAAGTCTCCATCAGATTTGATAAAGGCTCTAGTAGATTAGAAATTCAATGCAAAAATATTGTTACTCTGTCAAGTAACTTATTTGAATGCTGCAAAAGACATGTTTGTAAAAAGGGGCTAACAGAGGGGGCAGAAGTCTACTCCTAAAATTTCGAGTAGGTAAGAATGCGATAAGTGAGAGTGATGAAAAGGCATTTTGAATACTTGGAAAATATAAAGCAACACAACAAAATCCTGAAATGAAGCATAGAGAAGAATAGATAATAAAATTAAAGCATGGGATTTTACATGGGACGTGCACACGCAGGTCCACCCACCCGAGCACCTGTCTGAAGGTGGCGTGGGTGCGCTTGTGCTCCCGTGACCCACGCACTGCCCACTCATGCCCAGGTTGGAGTATCTAGGGGGAAATCTGGGATACTCTGTGGGGGGCAGGAGTGGGTGATGCGTAGATAGGAGTGCACACCCATCCTGGCCTGTTTAAATCCCCTCCCTTCCAGGGCACCAGATGTCCGTGGGCACCCCACATGGCACACACGCCTCCCAAGCTGTGCCCATATAAAAATGGCCTAAGAGTTCTACTGTTTCCTCTCTTAAAAACTTGTGATTACATCACTTCTTTGCTTCTGATTTACCATCCATAAAATGGGTTAAAAACACTTCACAGCATTTTTGTGAAGTAGTTAAGTTCATCATCGACCAAATATTCTTTTGAGATCTTCTGATGATGAGCACTGTGGAAGTAGAAAATATGACTGTTTGCCTGTAATTACATTAGTTTAGTTATAGTCTCACATTGACAATTTCCGTTAACAATAGTAGGTGAAGTAAACTGAGATACTGTGTATTTCACTATGACAACTTTCTCTTTTTGCAAAGCCTGGCCCATGTTCACACACACACTGCTCCTATCTTGGTAAGGCTACCCAAGGCCTAATTTGTGTGACGACTCCTACTTGGGGATTAAACTACCTGCTGCGGTTAGCAGATGGGGCAGTCGCCACACATAGTTTTTGTGAATATTACACTAATCCAAGGTTTGCTGTGCCACTCCGCCGCACCCTCCTTTTCCCCCCCCAGGAAGGAGGAGTCAATTAGAATGGCTTACCCTAAAGTAAATTAACCATGAGGTAGCCTTGCCATAGGAGTGTTTCATGTGAACATGCCCTTAGTTTCCTTGGTGGCTGTGTGTTTGAATGTGTTCATTAGCTTTAAGGCTACGTAGTTTATTTTTTTTTCTCAAAAGATCCCAGAAAACTTTAGTCCCTCTCTTCTCTGCTTAACTCTGAAAACTACAAATTAGCAAGCCAAAATATTATGGCAGGTATTGTCATGACTTCAGTCCTGACGGTTTCCATCATGCTTTGGCTCCTCTCCCCAGTGTCCTCTTTGTACATTCTATAAAGCCATGAAAATGATGAACAAATCCCCCTATCTGCTACAGTCCTAAAATGGGTTATCCTCTCAAGCAGTTTCTTAATAGAATCAAACCAAGACTTCAACATGATATATGCTGTGGAACTCCCAAATGATCACCTGCTGTCATAGGAAATTAATGATTCCAAACACTCAGTTGTTGGAAATTAGTCCTGGCAATTAGTACCTGAAAACAGTATATTTTATCTTCCCTTCAGACAAACTTTGAATTCATACACTCTGGAGTTTGTTTTAAACTGTTTATTTAAACAGGGCTTAATTAGGGTTTGTTGTAAACTGTTTTGATTATTGGCCAGCATTAATTTGTCTTCCTCACACATAATGCTGGGTAGCAGTAAATCTGAATGTTTTCATGTGATTAAATGCAGCACAGAACATATCCCAACAGAATATAAGGACTTGAGCTTGCAAACGTTTAGCCATGCATGTTTTACTTGCATGTGTAGCTTCATAGAAGTCAGTGGGATAAATCACCTGAATAAAACCATGACTGTTCTTACATTTTATACGACTGGGGCCTAAAACTATAATTTTATATCTAATATCAATACACTTTGATGAAATGTAATCTGTGGTGAAAGTCAATAGGTAATTCAGTACATGATTTCGTTTGATATTTATTTGCTGCTCCTGGTTCTCTTAAAAATGAAAACAAAATACCCTGCAGATGAAACAGTTGTGGTTCTTGCTACTAAAAATCTTTCTTTTAATTGCAGCAATTGACATGTGGTCCGCAGGAATCATTTTCCTTTCTTTGCTCAGTGGACGGTATCCATTTTACAAAGCAAGTGATGATTTAACAGCGTTGGCACAAATCATGACTACTCGTGGATCCAAGGAAACCATTCAAGCTGCTAAAACATTTGGTATGCAGGTTTTTAATTACTGAAAAAAAATTGTATGTGTTTTTTCCAAATCATTTTGGTTATAGCTTCCATTTATATATTTGTGTACAGTGACTTTCATAACTCCTGTAACTTTGGATAAATTCCTGTTACTGTGAAATTAGGGTTTCATTATATCTTTACTGTCACAGCAGACTTTTTTTTGAAAAATACTATTTTTTAAAAATTCAGTAACTTGCCTTTAGATAAAGCTTCTTATCCAAATAATGCTTGTATGACCTTGAACTGCTTGTCTGAAATGGAGCAAGTTTCTGTGATAGAAGGTGTCAGCTGGACGTATTGATTTGTATTTGGTTAGAATATTGAAGCTTAACATCCTTATTCTTGTGAAAATGCCACAGGGTTTTAAATCAGCATGCCTCCAAATGCAAATGTTTAAAACCTAGCTCCTAAACACACACAACCATTGAAAATAATTTCATGGTGAGTTGCTTTTTTGTTGGGTTTTTTTTGGGAACCTCAATAGAAAGTGTGTTTTAAGAATAATTAAGCATAAGCATTCTCTTGAAGTGTCCGCAACACAAATGCTTCGAAGTGAAGATGACACTGATATCTTGTTGAAGCTGGCTTGCAAACCATAAACAAGGAACATAACGAAGGTCATTTTTACACGGACGCTCACCTCCCCCACTGGGTGTGTAAGGGGGCGTCCATGTACATGCCGCGGCGGTGGGTGGGGGGCATGGGTGTTCGTCCGTTCAAACAACACGGGTGGGTGTGCGTGCGTACGTGTGCGCTCCCGATGCACACCCATCTCCACCAATCACCCACCCACAGAGCCATCCAACAAAATGGAGGATGCTTCGTGGGTGGAGATGGGTGTGCGCCCATGGGAAAGGGTATACGCCCTTCTCCACCCACCACGGCAGCACACCCATCCCTCCACCCATCTATCCATGTAAAAAGGGCCTAAGGAAAAAAGTTGGATTTTTAATATTCCATCAATTCTATTAATCTAAGGCAGCGGTAGTAAATTGATAAATACAACGGTTGACAGCATTTTAAAGTTGGTATCTTTTCCTATAAGCGATACAGACTGTAATGTTTAACTATGGCCCTTTCCACACAGACACTCTAAAATTGGTTAAATGGGTGTTATATTTTATTATACATGTTACAGGTCTACAAGTGTGCTGTATGGGTGCCCTTCAACATGTATAATAAATTGTAACACCCATTTTATCAGTGTTAGAGTATCTGTGCGGAAAGGGCCTATTTTATGTATACATTTAAAAGCTTCAGAGTTTCAAAAGCACGCTGTGGTCCAGATTCTGAGCTGAGCATTTTTAGCAGCATGTCCAGGGGTTGTCAAAGGTGACTTTAGAGTTCTGCTTGCCTTGAGGGTATGTAGGAATGAGAGTATTCCAGCCATACCCCTACCAGCCCTATGTGTATTCCTGCTTCTGTCTATGGGACCATTAACTGTCATCAATGCAGAACAGCAATGTGGTGAAGGCTTATAGGTCTGCCAACAAAAGATACTTCAACATAAAAGAAACTACAAAGAGGAGTAGAAATATTTAATATTCCCAGTTTCTCTATATGAAATACTGGCTGAATAGTGACAAAATGCCTATTCATTAAGCTTAGTGTAATATGCCATCTAATGTATGGTGTACATAGAATGTTATAATTTTAAAATAATTTTTATATAGCACCCCCCTATCCGTGGCACGTGGCGTGCTTCACATAGAACTAATTAACACAACTTTTAATCCTTGCAACAACCCTGTGAGAGTTTGGCTGAGAGAATATTGTGACTGGCCCAAGGTCACCCAGTGAGTTTCTGGCTAGGGTGAGACTTGAATTGGGGCCTCTCCCTACCTCCTGGTCCAGGTACTGCGCACTTAGCTGCTACACCACACTAGTTCAGAATGTACCTTTTAAAACCTACATTAAATCTATTTATAGCTGTATTGCAAAACAGTTCTTACTCAACAGTATTTTGCTCTTAGGTAAAGCAATACTATGTAGCCAAGAAGTCCCAGCACAGGAGTTAAGGATGCTGTGTGAAAGACTGAGAGGAACAACTAGCAACTCTACCAAGTCAGCAGGGGATGTGCAAGTTAGCCCTTCCCAGGAACCTGCTCTCCCAGCTGTGATGAGGAAAAGGTTAGAGCCTGCTCCACAAGCACCTGTCAAACAAATCCAGCATCCAAAGTACAACTGCCATGAAGGTGATGGTGGCTTGGAAATTAGAATCCCAGAAAAGACAACAGATCTGAAAGGATGGGACGAAGTCCCTGATGAGGCTTATGACCTACTGGATAAACTTCTAGATCTAAACCCAGCTACAAGGATAACAGCAAAGGATGCTTTGCTGCATCCTTTTTTTAAAGATACAAGGCTGTGAAAAGACATCTGTTTTGATTATTTTATATGTAAGTAGTGTGCTGGTGTAGTTTTTATTTCCACATGCTCTTTTAACATCTGAATATCTTTCAGTGAAATACAAGTCCTGACAAAAACTCATTTTTAGTTACTTGGATTCATGGTGACTATTGATTTGCTGTTCTTTACTATATAAAAGGTGTTTCTGTCAAGATTGTCAGTAATTAATAAGCTTCTGATGGAGAACTGCTCTGCAATCTGTACTGGTAATGGAAAATGGAGCTTTTCACTGTTAGGTCACCCGTTCAAATCCATCGTTCTGGATGCTACGAATAGAAAGTGGCTACACTCAATGGCTTTTCTTTTGGCTACACGAAGTGGAATATTTGCAGGCTACTTGCAATTGAGAAATATTTACTCTAAAAAAACCTTTAAAGTCCTTATTGGCAGCAGTCTTCAAGAAACCCCAATAGTTAATGACTTCTACCCCTCTCCTTGGCCCTTCTAGGTCATTGAGGAGGAGATAAATGTGGAGACCGTTATATCTGCATTGTTTTGTCTGTGCTCCTCCTACTCTGTCAGCCAAGCTTTCTAGATTCTTGACCACCTAGAAAGTTTTACAAGCACTACTTGCACATTTTTTTGGTGTGTTAGAAATTAAAACATTCACTCTTTTTCTTACAAGGCAAACATGGCTATTGAGTCAGAATATGGTGTTCAGCTCAGATGTGTATCTCCCATGTCTGCCCAACCTCATAATCCTAGCTATTTTTCTCCTTCCTGTTAATTTTTTTCCTCTGGACTATTGTCCTTTTCAGGCTGGAGAGCCTGGTTTCAAAACATCCCCCAGGGAACAGTTTGGCACATGTAAATAGCTGATTTGGGGACAGTCATTGTTTTGACTGTGTGACCTCTATAAAAATGAGTATTCAGCAAAATATGATCCTGCCATCCTACCCCACAAACGCAGCCTATGCCATATGAATGAGCACAGTTGTCCTGTATTGTGTATAACTTGGTAGTTTCTCATCTGAAGCAACATGAGTAACTTCTCAATGCACACCAGCCACAGCCTCTCTCCTCTGCTCATGTGACATGTGTCCCTGTCAGCATAACTGTTGTGGAAACTTAAATTTTCTAATGAAAATATCATTTAATAAAGGTTTTGCTTTTATAAGTTTGGAAGATTGTTCATAGAGGTAATGGTCTAAAAACGCTAAAATAATGGTGGGGTGGAGAATTTCTAGGGATCTCTCTGTGTGCAGGAAACAATATATTATAATGCAGGTTTTTTCTTGTTCTCCTGCATAAATCCCTCAGTGATGAAAAACACTTTTCAACTGGCTCCACTGTGTGGGACTGCACTCGTCAGGGGTCTGTTAGTGGTTAAGCCTGGAGCAAGTTTTACAACAGAGTTAAAATCTCCTTTTTAAGTTGGCTATAAAGCACTCCAGGCTAAAACATGCCTCGCGTTACCTTGGTATTAAAGTAAGCTTTTATTATTTCACATTTGCTCAAACATAATTTTGCCTATTTCTTTGTGTCGCCTTGTTTTGAATATCTGTTGGATTAATTTTTGATCAGAGTATCTCCTTATCAAAACCATGATTTTCAATTTGGTAAGTGACGGGTCTGTACCTAATTTACATTTAACTGTAAAATGTTTGTAAAATAGTTAGTGGATTTCCTTCATAATAGGGATGGGCATTACGGATTCACATTAATCTGTAATTATCCATAAATGGCATTTACAAATTAATCTGTAACTCACCATAGCAATTACAAATTTACAGATTTCCAAAAAGCTCATTGGAATGCTGAGCCTTTTTCAAATTTTGGAAAGGCAGCCATGGCATTGGCATGGTGCCGCTCCAATGTGCTTTAGGGTAATAGGCAGGGGGGAGGCAGGCAAAGGAACTTTGCTGACCAACTGCCAGCCTGTTTTGGATGGCAGTCAGCCAACAGGGGACAGGGATAGGCTGCACATGGGGGCAAACAGTAAAACTCTGCCCCGAGGAGTCTGCAGCCATTTTTGGTCCTTTTCAGCGCTGCAGGTAGGCTCCACCAGTTGGCTACGTGTGCTGACTTTCCTGTTTGCGTGGACTGACTCTTCTAAGCCCCAAACCCTTAGCCCACTTCTAATTGCAAAATGTGCTCCTTGAGTATTGAAGATGTTTTGATTTTTGAATGTTTGTTCTGGGAACTCCGTGATAGTGTGTGTTGCCATTGGTCTTGTGACTTGCAATTATGAGCAGTTTTGGGGGGAATCTGAATTTAGCAGTGTAGTCGACGTGGTTCAAATCTGCTGTGTAGACTTATATATTTTCTGGTGTGTAGCATACGTAGACTAGGGTCATAGAATATAGATTAGCAGCTGTGATGCTGTGGTCCATGGATTCATGTCTGTCCCATAGTGTAGATACTCTGATGTTTAGATTCTTTGATGTGCAGTGTATGTAGAATAGAATGTGTCAAACTGTTAATTATTTATTAAAATATTATCATTGGCCCTACCCACATTGCCCATCACATCTGTCCCACCAGCCTAATAATTCACAAGTCACCACTAGAGATGTGTGTTGGAAAGTTACTAAGGGATATTTTTCCAAATTGTTTTCCATATTTGTTGACTTTATGTAAATTAAGAGCCAATCAGTGTCTTGTGATTTTTTTTAAAATGACAAATGGATTTTAATGGATCTTGATTTTGCCATCCTAATATTCAGATTTTTCATAGCCCTCCCTTTCATTTGTTCCTCTTAGCCGCCTTTTTGCTTCTGCTGCTTAAGCTAAGAGCCAGTCAGGATGGGAAAGTACTAGGTAAAGCTGTTAGGTAAAGCTGTTTAGCTATTGATGAGGCAGCAGGTGGCTCACTTTGTAGCTAAGTGACTCAGTATCGACGATCATGTGATGCTTGTGCAAAAAGGAGGGAAGGGAAGAACTGGAGACCATACTGCTCGCAGCTCTCTGCTTAAACCAAGTCAATAGAGGTTTTAGTTTTTAGCCAGGGTGGATTCAGATCTGCTTCTTTCCTTCTAATTGAGAATAACCCTGACACCTGAAGGGTTTGCATTCTGCTCATAATGCCTAAAGTACCAACAAAAATATGGAAACATTTTTGAAAAGTCAAGTTACTGAAGAGTGCAAATTCTGTTTCAAGAAATATGTCAATAATGCTACCAGGATGAAAAAACATTTGGAAGAATGCAAGAAGTGTCCTGTACATTAAGAAGAATTTTCATGACTTTCAAGAGTAATAGCTCCACAATACCTGAACGTGGGGTGAGTGTCACTATTCTGCAACATAAGCTTCATAAATCAAATTCATGACCACCTCCACTCGCTAAGACTTTTGCAGCAACTGCTTCTGGTGATGGCTTGGACTGGTGGCCTTCACTGGGGCTGTCCCACCTACACCCTCCATATTTTTGTATAGTTCGATGAACATGTGGTGAGGAATGGGTGGGAGTCAGGCTGTAGTGGTGGGAGTAGGGTGGGGCATGCCAGAGTGGTGAAAGGGGTTTGGAATTGGAGAGACTTATGTTTTTGGATGGTAGGGATATTGGGGGGGGGAACAAATAGGTGGATTAGAGCTTGGGGTGTGAGGCAGGGTGAGTGGGGAGTTCTCCCTGCCACAATCCCTTAGCGACAAGGGAGGCTATGGGTAAAGGCTATAGGTAGAGTAATGCTAATGAGAGGGTGACCTGGATTTCCCCCAAGTGCAAGGTAAGGCAGGGGATGGATGGTAAGTTTAGGCTTCTGTTCAAACCTTTTGTTGAAAAGTCACCTGAGCCACAACAAACCCTTCACGCTGCTATATCTATGGGTATTTTCAGACGTTACGGGGCCCTTTTGGCCCCGTACCGTAACCAACGTCTTCGTTCCCCGCCGGGGTCACCCCTGCACGGCCCTGCAGACGTTCAGGGGCCTTTCGCCCCGCCGCGGG
>QEPC01003743.1:3892133-3913382 GCA_003113815.1 Sphenodon punctatus | reverse complement strand
GGAAGCGTGGTTCAAATTGACCCCATCTGCAGATTCAGCGTGGCCAACATCTGGCGCACGCTGTGCAGACGTTCAGGGGCCTTTCGCCCCGCCGCGGGGTTCACCGTGGTTCAGTGTGGTTCAGCGTGATCTCGTCACGTCTGAAATCACCCTATGTTTGTGTGATAACCTTTTGTAAAACTGAATTTTTATATATTTCAGATAACTATGGATCTAGTATTTGGCCTACAGTGACCTTCTGCTGTGGATTACAGTCTCTGTATATTTTGCCAGGAACATAAGACTGCTGATATCCTGAGAGAAGCTGGTGAAGAGGAACTAACAACAGTATGGCATGTGACAAGTAGTAGAAAGAAGAAACTAAGGGAC
The DNA here is from genome assembly GCA_003113815.1 of Sphenodon punctatus. Lineage (NCBI taxonomy): Eukaryota > Metazoa > Chordata > Lepidosauria > Sphenodontia > Sphenodontidae > Sphenodon > Sphenodon punctatus. The sequence continues at coordinate 3,913,013 of QEPC01003743.1, read as the reverse complement.
ACCAAAAACACCGAGGTGATCAATCGGCTTTACTCGTGCACAACATGGTCTATGGAACCTACATCTGCATTAATTCAGTCCTATGTTGCCATACTTCATATGTTATGTCCATTACAATTATGCCAGATTTACCTTGCTTACCAACTCCCTGCACCTGTGTCATCAGAGTTTAAAAAAGGCAATTTTGTTGTCAAATGTGCAACCCATAAATTCAACCAGGTAGACTCGGATCAAGCACAGGAGTGGATAAACGGCACAAAAGGTGGTGGAACTGCAGACATTACAAAGAAAGCATCCTGCTTATGCAGATGGACCCTCTCCTACAACCTCGGGTCTTGCATTGCAACAAACGCATTAAATGTACCAATTTTATCCCAGTGACACTCGTCTTCACAATGAGGGTACAACAGCTCAACAAAAGAGTGAAGACAACAAAGATGAAGCTTCATTGATCAGTACCTTCCAGAGATTTCATGTTTTTTCGTATGATACTTAGCCTGTTTCACTACAGAACATTGTCACGGAAGATCTTGCCACTGAGGAAATAGAAAACTCATTAAGTACCCAAAAAATAGGTCAAGTGGATACATTTGTACAAGCAAGTTTGGTTGCAACTGAGCCAGGTGACAAGCCTAAAGTATCTATAATCCATTGTTAAAGAATAATGCTCCCATGTTCGCTAAAATGTATGCTGTAGTCAAGCGCAGTAGAGAAAAAGACAATAAATAAATATTGAAAACAGATAGAAATGTCCTCCAACGTCTCATTACTACATACCAAGCTGGTTATCCAGTTGACTTGTTCAGTGTTCTGAAGCATGAACTTACCCAGTACTTGTGTCACTTTGGACAGGGAACAAGTCAATGCTTTCCGCTATATTAACAGAAGGTATTGTCCTGCCCAGAAGAAATTGGACTTCATGATTAGTCATCATGTCTCATTATAGATGGACAAGCACGAATAGTTGTAATTGGTAAGCCTGACTATGCAGTGACTTGTGGTGACCTAGCACAAACATTTGTCAGATCGGTACTGCAGATTGGATCAAGATATCAGAGGGTAGATGTTGTTTTGACCATTATCAAGAAGCGTCAGTAAACAGCAATACCAGAGCATAACGCACCACGACTGTGCAGCCAACTAGACAAGTTGTGGGAGACCATGATGTTTCCTTGCCACAATCATGGCCAAATTTCATGGCTTTGAATGATAAGACTGATCTAGGAAAGTTTTTGGTGTTCTGGAAAGCAGTTCCTCAGACAAGCCATAAGGAAATTGTTCTTGCTGGTGGATTTTCGGATGCAGTAGTAGTTAAGTCGTCAAATAGGACAACTGATGTAACTCCTCTTGGATCAACACATGAAGAGGCAGGCACAAGGTTGGTGTTGCATACCATCGTGAGCCAATTCAATACAGTTGTGTCTGCGAGAGAGACTGATGTTCTTTTGTTGGTGGTGTCTCATTTTCATTGTGTAAAAGCCTCTGGATGACGTCAGGGACATCAAAGAAAAGGTGTTACATACTCATCAATGCAGTATTCAACAAGTTACCGACAGATTCAGCAACAGCATTGCTGCCCTTTCACGGATTGACTGGGTGTGACATCACATCCTACATATCCAATCACACCATACGATCATGTTGGAAGGTCTTCAGGGAGAACCATCTCCTTGATAATTTGGGAGAAGGTGAGCTCGCAGATCAAACCATCATATCAACTGAAATATTTGTGTGCAGAATATACAATGTGAAGGAAACTGATTCGTTGATACTGCATGACATCACTTTTTTTCCAAAGCAGGAAAACTGGAAGCATTGCCGCCAATGAAAAATGCTCTTCATTTTGACTTAATGCGGGTGCACTATCAAGCCATGATCTGGAGAAATGCCAATTGTGCCATTCCAGAGCTCCTTGCGCCAACAAACATGGGATGGAAGCACGGCAGATCAGGTCTGCAGCCTGTTCTGATGTTTCGAAGTCCCATTCTGGCCACATGTTTGGAAGTAATATCTTGCTCGTGTCAAATGCAGTGCATAACTCTGAGATGTAAATGCCGCAAATATGGATTACAGCGTACATCAATGTGTCAGTCCAATGGACACATTGACAACCACAGAACACATGCATGAATATCATCTAACTCAAAATGACTGTTAAAGTAACATTCCTTAATGACTGTTAGAGGAATTAGTATGCAGTTCCTTGCTTTAGTTGATTCTACTAGTATTTCTTGTATTTTGGGGCTAGAAGTATATCTCCATTGCGGAAATAATTAGGGTACTTGTAGTAAATGTGTTATACTTAAGATTGTATTCTATGATATTGAGTTTGTAATCTTTTGTGTTAATGGCTATGGCGAAAACTAATGCCTTGAATAAACAATTCAAATGCAACTACTAGTGTTTGTGAATTTTACAAGTATATCCTAATTGTATGTTGCATACTTTTCAAATTTTCTTTGTTGTCTCCATGTGTATTGTTATATCTATGTATAATTTGATATTATTTGCAGTTACATTTAGATGATCAATTAAAAAATTAAGCTTGAGAGACAAAAATATATGGACAGTATATGTGTGGCATATACAAAAATCAAAATAAAAGATTTTGGTGGTGGTGTTTTTTAATTAGATGGTCACCAACTCAGATTTCAGCTTGAGAACCAACATTTTCAGAATCAGCATACCCAAAATGTGTTGCAAAGTTTGATTCCCAATTTTTAACACCCAAATGCCCCTTGATTACTTTCCAGGCTCCTTATCCAGAAATCTGTCTAGTCTGTATGGGAAGAGGCATGTGGGACTGAGGACTGGAACACAAGGACAGCGTAAAACAGTCAGCTCCATGTCGGGAGCACTGGAAAACAGATTTGAGACCCAATCCTGCAAAGAGTCGGGCCTGAGCCAAGCCAACCCACTACAGGGGTTTAAATTTTAAGCCCACATTTTCCTAGCCAGTTGCTTTTTTCACACCTTTTGAAAAGTGTACAATATAACCAGTCAACATTACAAAACTAGTATCTTACCTGCATACAAAAGTTAACAGTTGCTTTTAAAACTGTGTGTAGCGTCTATGAAGAGAAGAGTTTTTTAAAGTAGTGTGCTCCCTATAAATTCCTTGAAATACTAATAAAGTTGCTACTATAAACTATTACAAGTAATGCTTCTTGAAAAGGTTACTGCTCTCACATTTTTATTAAACCTTACCTTATAAGGTGGTGATCATGATAGTTTAACAGTCCTATACAGCGCTGTGGATGAAAAGCAATTATTAAATAAATTCAAATGTATCTGATTCAAGTCTTTATAAGAGTTACTAAGTGATGGTAATCTCTTACTGTTCCTTGCATCAGCTGTTAGAGAGAAATGTTTGCAGATGTCAGAATATTGATTGCAGAAAACCTTGAAGCCCACAAAACCCTGGGGCCCAGGTCTTTAGTAATTTCTGCTGTTTATGTAATTTCAGCACAGCACGTCACTGAGAAGTTATTTATCTAAAGGAACTGTGGCCAAATTTGGCAGGGAGCGCTGTCTGCCAGTGTCTGCAAATGTATTGTTTCCTCCTACGTTCGCTCGTGCTGTCTGTGGTCTTACTAGAATACTAGCTGACACAAAGCAAAAATATGTCAACTATCCATGGTGACTTCTCTAAACTGATGTGGATTTTTTTGTCATTGTTTTTTTTTTTGCTGCTTCCTACAAATTATAATATAGAACACCTTCTATATTGGGTGTGACAGAAATAGAGTGGAATTATGAATGGCATGTCAGATTATTGGATTCTGAGTAACAGATGGACTTGGCAATGACACTGGTGCCATCAATAAATTCATTAATGAGAACAGTTGTAACATGCTGTTCTCATTAGCCAGTGATTCAACGATAGTAAAGGAAAACTGGAGGATAAAGTGAAAATGCAACCAACACAGGAAGAGTAATAATTTATTTCTTCTCTTTACATCATAGATTTCAACATACTTTTCAAGGGGAAGATAATGGGAAGACCAGGCATCCATAAAGTGAAGTTCAGTAAGGACAAGTGTAAAGGGGCTCAAGTAGTGAAGAAAATCTAATGGGTATGGAATGGAGAAAGGATCTTCTAGCACAATTCAAAGAGAGATTGGGCCGTCTATAGGGGCTGCAAGATTCTCCAGAGCCATAGTCCTCGATGCTAACAATTTATAGAGAGGAGGTAAAATGGTGTTTGGGGTGGGGGTGGGGGGATATAAAGCCATTGCTTCAACATAAAGTCATCCTCTCCTGGGGTTTAGGATGACACCCTCATAGGGCCACTAGAGAGAGTTAGGGTGCCATGTTGGTCCCAAATATGACTTTTTACATGGCTACGGGAAGGTCCTTCCATACATCGGCCAAAAGAAGTTAGTTCAGATGATATCTTTAATCGGACCATCTTGTCTCCATCTCCTTCATAGGGGTAGGAAGATTATCCTATATCTGCTGATTGTGGACTTCGTGCAACAATTTCAGTAACATCTGGTTGAGATCAGTCCAAGGATCTGCTCACATGTATAAGAAGTTCATACTCTAGGGGAACTTGGAATAACCCCAAACCTCTGAACATTGGAATAAATAAAAGTTTCTTACCAGAAACTTTGTTCTTCAGGAGGGATCCGTGGATCCTAATGGGATCACGTGGTAGCCTTGTTCTGGGAAGCGTTTGTCTCTTTAACAGAAGTTCAAATTTGGCTTCCAACGTAGAGAGTTCTGGAAGCCTGGGCTCCAGTCTCCTGTCCCTCACCCCCAGAGGAAGATCTTGTGAGATCTGGAGATTTAAAGAGAGGACAGAGCCCACCCCTCCCAGTTCCTTCCAACCCCAGCAGGGAATGAGTAGTCCCCTAGCTGAGGAGAAGATGGGCAGGTAGTGAGAATCCTCGGAGCACTCTTGAAAAAGAAAGTTACTGGTAAATAACCTTTATTTCTTCAAGTGGCTCTATTCTCCCTTATGAGTCCCATGAGTGTCCAGGAGGTGGGGTGGGGATTAATTAAATAGGAAGGAAAATGTTTGGAAAAGGTATCTGAAGAGGCCCTGGTAGCTGCCTTGCAAATGGCATGAACTGGAATATAATGAAAACTAACCATGGTGGTAGCCACTGCCTTAGTAGAAGGGGCTTGCAGGCTCTCAGGCACTTTTTTGCCATCTAATTGGTAGCATGTGACTATACATTGCACGACCCATTTGGAAAGATGTTGAGATGAAACCCTGAATTTCATAATCTTTCCTCCAAAAGACAGTGTGTCAGCTTTCCAAAAAGGCCTGGTTCTATAGGCAGAAGGCTAGAGCCCTACAAACATCTCAGGTGAAAAGAACAGCTTTCACTTTAGTGGTATGTGGCTGTGGAAAGAAAACAGGGAGGAAGATAGTTTGGTTGATATGAAACTCAGTTACCAATTTAGGTTGAAAAGTTGGGTCTGTCCAAAGTTCAACTTTGCCTCTGAAAAATAAGGTTCATATGAAATTGAGTTACCACCGTCGGTCAGAAGGCGAGTCTGTCTTGGTCAACTTTGTCTCTGTGAAAAATAAGGTATTGAGAAGAAGTACTCAGGGCTCCTAGCTCACTGACCTGTCTAGCTGATGTGATGGAAATAAGAACAAAACTTTTAGAGTTACAGACAGGAGAAGGATAGGTTGCCAGAAGTTCAAAGGGAAGCTTCATGAGATTTGCAAGTACCAATGAGAAGTCCCATTGGAGGACAGTGCGTGCAGCTGGAGGATATAGGTTGGTACGGCCTTTCTAGAAGGAGCTAACTATATCATTGGAAAACAAGGTTCTCCCATGGATATGGGAAAGGTTGGCTAATAAGGTGGTGAGGTGAACTTTCACTGAGGAGAGGGAGAGGCCATTCGTCTTTAGTTGGAGGAGGTAAAGATACAAAATAAAGGTAAGTTTTGTAAGCTGAAAATGTTGCTTTTTCACACCATATGGTGAATCCCTTCTATTTAGCTGCAGAGGTTCTCCTTGTGGCTTACTTTCCAGCATTAAGGAGGATGATCTCTATCTCCTCAGGGAAAATATAATCTATTTCTACAGGGTGATAAGTCAAAATGTAGAGGAATTGTAGAGCCTGGTGCAGGGCTTGGTCACCCTGTTGTGAGGTGAGATCACTGTGAATTGAAAGTCGATTTGTCGTTCGCCATTTTGCATAAGGTGAGGTACCAGGTCTGTCATGGCCACTCCACTACAATTAAGATGAGGTGTGCAGTTTCCCTGTGTGCCTTGTAGACCGTCTTTGGAATTAAGGGGAATGGAGAGAAGGCACAAGAGCAGATGCATTGACCACTGACCAGTCTATTGCAAAGGCATCAGAGAGGGAGCCTGGGGCCATTCCTCCGCTGCTTCAGAAATGTGGCAGTTTGTGGTTTAGATCATTTGCAAAGAGGTTCACTGCCAGACACCCCTATTGGGAGAAAATCTCTACAATGTCATCAGAAAGGGACCAGTCATGCCTCTCCTGGGACACGCACCTGAAGTGATCTGTGAGGTGGTTTAATTGTCCATGAAGATGAATGGCTAGGGTGTGATGTCCTTCTTTGCATCATTGTCATAGAATTGTGGATTTGGCCACAACTTACATAATAGACATACTGTTTGTAGTGAGACTACTATGGACCCTGAAACTGCAAAGAAAAGCTTTTAGTGTGTTTCTGATGGCTTTCAGCTCTAAGTGGTTTATGTGAAGGGATTTCTCAACAGCTGACCAGTGGCTTTGTGCTGTGAGGGATAGACAATGAACTCCCCAACCCTCCAGAGAGGCATCTGTTGTTACTCAGAGGGTGGGGTCCAATTGATAAAAGGGCATGCCCCACAGTGTGTTTGGGCCACGTGCACCACTATAGGCGGTGCTTGGGACAGTGAAAGGTTTGAACAGAAGATCTATCTCTGGAGTGTAGTTTTGTCTCTCCCAGTGCTGCCGTGGGCATATGAGAAGCCTCGCATGAGGCATAACCACAGTCACTGATGCAAAGAAGCCTAGTGAATAACTTCCTAGTTATTCACTTCACTAAGCCTAGTGAATCCTACTCTGAATAACTTGGTGTAATCTGCAAATTTGATCACCTCACTCTTAATACCCGTTTCCAGATCATTAATGAATACATTGAAAAGAACTGGTCCCAGTACAGATCCTTGGAGTACACCACTTTTTACATCCCTCCATTGTGAAAACTGGCCATTTAGTCCCACTCCTATTCTTTAACCAGTTACCAATCCATAGCAAAACACTATCTCCTATCCCATGGCTTTTTAATTTTCTCAAGAGTCGTTTATGTGGGACCTTATCAAAAGCTTTCTGGAAATCCAGGTACACTATATCTGCTGCGTCATGAGAGCCTCCCTGAAGAGAAGATAAAAGCCAGAGGGGTTACTGGCTTTGGGGATAGCCAGAGGTGGAAGAGCTGTTGAACTGAGGAGAGCTCCTGGTGAACTGGCTGCCCAAGTAGCAAGGTGAAGGCTGGGAAACTAAAAGCCTACTAATAGCTAAAATTTAAATATAGAAGCCCAGAACTGTACGTAGTAAGCCAGAGGGTTGTCTGTCTTGGGCTTGAGATAGCCAGAGGGCTGATTCATGACATTGGATAAACCTAAAGAGATTGGAAGCCATGGGGTTGTTTCCTGAGCTAAGGAACTTGGAGTAAGAGCCTCAGATGCCTGGCTAAAGACTGTGAGTAAAGCAATTAAGATATCGATGGAAGCTATGTTATATGGGCTAGGTATGGCGATAACTGAGACAGAGTAAATAAGAGATTATTTAAATTCCCCGAGTGTGTGTGCGCAGGTTTGGGATTAATCCTGCAAAGACTCATACCCGTTAAGGCTGTCCTTGCCACACTCCCCTTCAAAGTTCTCCTGCCACTGGTACTATTCACCTGATAGACACTTGAGGCCTTGCATAGGCCGAAGGGAAGTACGGTATACTGGAAACTTCAGCCATCTGTAATAAAACAATGAAACTTCCTGTGAGTCTTTCTAATGCTGATGTGAAAGTATGCATCCTTGAGGTCAAGTGAAATGAGCAAGTGTTTCTCTGTAAGGCTGAGAATTTTGTGGATATAGGCCATATGAAATTTAAATCTTCTAATGAACTTAAGAGATTGAACATATCGGATAGGGTGGAGTGCCCTGTCCCACTTGGGTACGTGGAATTATCTCAGATAGAACCCCTTGGAGAGACTATTCAGTGGTATCTCTTCTGTAGCCCCTTTCTTCATAAGGAATGTAACTTCCTGTAAGAGCAATGTCTTGTGAGAGGGGTCCCAAGGGAGGGGTGGGGGAAGGGAGGTGGATAAGAATCGAATTGTACTGCATAACGGTATTGAATGATTTCTAGGACCCATCTATCTGAAGTGATGGTATTCAATGCAGTGTAAAAAAATGCATAAATCCATAATTGAATAGTGATTATCCCTTGAGCCCTTGCAGTTTGGCAGATCTCTTATTTTGGCAAGTGTGTCGTTGGTTGACTTGGAGAAGAGTCCCTCCCCGTCGAAAGGGAGATCCTCTATACAGATCTTATTCTCAGGTGTTAATGCTGAGGAGCAGAGCCAAGCTTGCCTTCTGATGGTACCTGATCATAACCTCCTGCTGGTTATTGAAGCCACCATGCTACGTATGGCACAATCTGCTACATGCATGGCTTCTGTAACTTGAAATTGGGCAAGCTGGTAGCCCTCCTTTTGGATTGTCATGCTCTATAGGGTTATCAGTAGAAGTAGCTTCGCCCAGAGCCAGTGTTTATAACCACACATCACCGACCTATAAATTGATGCATTGAGAGCTAAGATGACTGAGGAGAGGGCTTTTCTCCCGAGAACGTCAAAGCGTCCGCCTTCTCTGTCAGAAGGTGATGTCTGAATCGTCTCGGATCATAGTTGATTGGTTGCTGCTGGTTTGGACGGGGATGATGGAAAAACATATAGGAATGGAGTAGAGCATTAACTAGCTCATTCATCAGGAGAGAGGATAACTGAGTCATCTGTACTGTGGATAAGCTCTTGCAGGCCCTGCGGCCCTTTTTGACATGCCTCTTGCCCTGGCTGAGGAGGCATTCATGTTGATCCAAGAGAGGGATAACGGAGGAGCACGTAGTGCAGCGTTTGAAACTGGGCTTTTTCCTGGCGGGAGCTGTCATAGCAGCAGGAGCCAGCCAAAGTGGGAGCAATGAAGGTCCTAATGACACTGAGTAACTAGAATACTAGCTAGTTAACTAAAAAATTAAAAACTGTAAGATTGAATCTGAAATGCTATTGTGTATCGTTATTATTATACTTTTCTTTTTCTTTTTCCAGAGAGCAAGTTGTTCCTCAGTCTGCCAGCAACAGTTGGAAGGAACTAGGTGGGGTGGGCTCCACCCCCTATCTTTATACCCCCTATCTTTATACCTCCAGATCCTGTGAAATCTTCCTCTAGGGGGTAAGGGGAAAGGGACTGGAGCCCACGCTTCAAAAGCTCTTTATGCTGGAAGCCAAACTTGAGCTGCTGTTAGAGACCAGCTCTTCCCAGAATGCGTGGAGGCTACCATGTGATCCCAGGAGTGAGAATCATGGAGCCACTCGAACTCTAGGATAATTGTACCCTGTTGCAGCCACCAGGTTTCTCTAGAAGAGCATAAGGATAACAAAATCCTGTTCGTCAGAAGTGTCTATGCATCATGTGAGTGTGTCAGGGTAGTCTGCAGGAAAATAGAGGTTATTCTAGGGCAGCAGTTTAAGGTGAGCAAGACTGACGTAAGATGGGATACTGGACTAAATGGGCCATATGCCTGACCTCGTATAACGCATCCTTTGACAAGGCAAAGGAGACTTACTGCAGTAGGCTGCAGCACATCACCTCAGCATGTCACTGATTTGAGGTATTACCTGAAGCTGTGTCCTCAAGGCAGCTTTCTGCAATGAGATTCTATATGAAGCTGTCTCAATGCAAGTATTAAAAAAGAGTAACTGCTACAGCATATACATAGCACTTGAAGCCACAGTTGCAACACTAGGGCCTGGAGTCCATGCTGTCAAAAGTATATGAATAAATTGGAAACAAACCAAAAGAGGGCCAAAAAAAATCATCTAGACCCTGGGAGCCATTACTTATGAAGAGAGACTACAGGAACTGACAGTAGAGAAGGCTGAGGTAGCTATGACAATCTATAAATACTAATATGGATGTAAAAGAGGAAAGGGGGGAAGTCTTTCCCAGTATACAGCAACAGTTAATAGTCCATATATGTCTTCTGCTCCCTCCTCCACCCCAATTCATGCACTGTTTCTCCTCGCTGTATAGGCCATTATGCTGTATTGCACACTGCTAGGAGAGTTCACAAAACTGCTTTCTCTAGAGAAGGATTCAAAGCAATAATTTTTTTTAAGTAACCATGAACAGTCACAATGAGAAAAACAAAATGATTCAAAAACCCATTCAGTTCTAATGCTGGTTTTTATACCCGGGTTGGGGGACCAGACTACTTATTTATGATGCATGCAAACTTGAGTGAAATGGAAATCTAGATATTTAAAAACAAGCTACGAAGAAGCAGCAACATGATTCTCTACTATTGAGAGATTGTTTTTACATAAACTTACTCTTGCCACAACTGGAATAATTTTACCTGAGTTCTTCTGCTTCCTATGTTCTTCAGCGAAAACCCTACCTTCTCTTCCATGGCATTAGTGACTCCCCTGGCAATAGAACCAGCTTGTGCCTGCTGTTTAGAGCTGGGAAGGCAGATTATGTACTGTACAACATAGAGGTGTGAGTGGGGAAGGAAGATGCTTTTATGTGTACTTTCCAGTCTCCAGATGCACCTTACAAAGGGCAAATTGAGGGGGCTTCTGCATCTTTAGGGCTCCTGCACCAGCTGTGAAATATTATTTCCCTCTGCATATCCTTCCTGCTTCCCTCAGCCCCCAGTCCAGTAACTTAGGCTTTATTCTGAAGAGCTGGACTTGGATCTTGTTGTAAAACAAGCCCTTCTCTGCTTCAGTAGGCCCCCTGACAAGTGTAAAATTAATCTGGGAAATATTGTTTCCCTGATTTTACAGAACTAAAAGCCACATCGGAAACTCAGGGCAAGGCTTTTACCCTGCTCTGTGTCTGGTAAGGCCCTGTGTTTTCTTTATTATACAGAACTTTCTCTTGGCATTCATCATGATATTTCCTATATGATTTTTATTCCCTTATTTTCATTGGCATCTTTCTAACCATTATATTCTAATGCTCAGTAAAAATGCTACAAATATAACTAGGTAGGCACACTCTTACATGCCAAAAAGTGCTCTGCGGACGAGTCACATTTTGAATTGATGCCATCCAATTAGAGGTAAAGTCAATTTGCATCAAAAAAACACCATGAATTTAAGTCTCAATATAGAAATTTCAGTAAAAAACTTGAAAGTGGTTATGTTGGTGACACCAATGTGAATGTTCTTTCTCAACTGTCTCCTTACACATCCGGTGTAGTTACTGGAAGATATTGTTGAATGGAATGAAGTTTGAGAGAAAATAGATACATACGTTTTTGGCTTCCAGCACATCAGTTGGAGAACCAGACGATGATGTGTGCCTGCACAGAGAGGTCAGTACTAGGACCTTGGTCAAGCAATCTACTCTGTACAATATAGTCTCAAATATTCCACTTTTGTTTTTCTCCAATGCACAAACAGTTTAGAAGATAGGTTCTTCTTTGAGTGGGGCTCCATGCATTCACACTGTTGGGAGCTGTTCTGTGGGGAATGGGGGCCCCCAGGGGCAGGGGGTGGCCCTGGGGGAGGTATTCAAACGGGGACACACACGCACTTTCACCAGGATAAGGGGAGCAGCAAGGCTATGTACGGAAAACAAGCCCTCAGGGTGGAATAGGGCTAGCAGGATGCTTAGTCCCCAGCCTGTTTCATCATCGGGCATCTGGGTGGTCACATGCCTGGTTTGCCACTGGAGCCACAGACACACGGGTACAGGAGGGGGCCCGGGCGAGGGGGTGAGATTCGTGGGTAGCAGGGGTGCAAGAGTCCCAGGCAGGGGGGAAGACAGGATAGGGCTTGCACTCCAGGGAAGGCCCCCAGGGGGGGTGCTCCCCTGACACCAAAAGGGAAAAACGCTTACCTTCACGTGGATAATTACACAAGCACTCACACACACAGGCACCTCACTCACTCTCTCAGGCAGACAGTCAGGCAGGCAGGCAGAGGAACAACAACTACAGGTTTCACACTCCAACGGGACAACAAGGGGGCCAGTCTCACGGCACAAGGGCTCGATCACCAGCATTTGAGCCTAGCCCTGCATCGGGCTTTTATTCCCCAGCGTAGGGCGTTGGCGGAGTCGCGCTGAGCGACGCAGCGTGGGGGGTGTGGTTACGTCGGGCGTGGCCCCGCCCTGATCCCCGCCCTCGGGGCGTCTGTTGGAGAGCGGCACTGCGGCGTCTTGGTTTTTGCCCGGCGGGGCCTCCGCCGGGGCCTCCCGACTGCAAGGAGGAGGGGCTTCTCTATGGCGGGGGGTGAGCGGCGCTGCAGGCGGTTCTGCCGCGACGGGGGAATCCCCAGATCCCGGCAGCGGTGGCGCGGTGGGGCCTGCGGGGGCTTGGGTCCTGACAGCACCCCCCCTCCAAGGTCGATGCAGGAGCGTGGGGCGAGGTTTGAGGGGGTAGCGCATGTGAAAGTAGCGGACTAACCTTGGGGCGTGGACGTCTGTAGCTTTCTCCCAAGACCTTTCTTCGGGCCCGAACCCTTTCCACTCAAGTAGATACCATAATCGGCCGTGTCGTCGACGGGAGTCCAGGATTTGCTGCACTTCATACTCCTGAGTTGCAGGAAGGGGTCCGGTTCGTTTGTTTTCGGGTTGGTGGGGGGGTTGGGCTGCCTTGAGTTGGGAGACATGGAAGGTGGGGTGAATATGGTAATGTGCCGGTAGTTTGACTCGATAGGCAACCTCGTTGATCTTCTGGCATATGGGGAATGGACCCATATACCGGTCGTCGAGCTTGGCCGAGGGTCGTGCGGAAGGGTAGTTTCGGCGGTCCACCCAGACCCAGTCCCCTGGGGTAAACTGGGGGCCGGCTTGCCGATGTCGATCGGCATAAAGTTTATATTGCTGCCGGGCCTGTTGGAGGTTTGTGCGGGCATTGTTTTGTGCCCTCCGAATCCGTGCGAGTAGTGCTCCTGCGGCCGGAACAGAACATGCTGTCACTTCCGGAATGCAAAGGGGTGGGTGATACCCGTAGGTGACATAAAAGGGGGAATTCCCCAACGACGCATTTAGGGTATTGTTATAGGTGAACTCAGCGATAGGTAACAGCTCGTGCCAGTCATCTTGATGGTACCCGGTATAGCAACGCAAGTATTGCTCAAGGGTTTGGTTTACGCGCTCTACTTGCCCGTTGGATTGCGGGTGATATCCGGAGGTCAGGCTTCGCTTTATGTGGAGTTTCTGCAATATCTCTTTCCATAGCCGCGACGTAAACTGTGACCCTCGGTCGGAGACGATCTCAAGGGGAATGCCGTGAAGCTTGATGACGTATTGCAGGAGTATCTGGGCCGTGCCGCTCGCGGTCGGCAGCCCAGGGGTCGCGACGAAGTGTCCCATCTTTGTTAAGTGGTCAATGATCACTACAATTGCCGTATGTGTCGCCGCGGGAGGCAAGTCCACAATGAAATCTAGCCCGATTTGCTGCCAGGGTCCTTGGGGTAAGGGGGCTAGTTGCAGCAATCCCTGCGGCCGGTGTCGAGGAATCTTCGTTCGGGCGCAGGTGGCACAATGCTTGACGTGGTGGGCCACATCCTGGCGCAGTGTTGGCCACCAAAAATGGCGTTGTAGCAAGGCAAGAGTCCGCCGCACCCCGGGGTGGCCCGCCAGGGGGGCGTTGTGGTGCCCCCAAAGCAACGACCTACGGGCCTTTGGGGGAACCACCAGTCGCTGTTGGTAGTAGAGCAACCCATTGGGTCCTCGTTGTATCTTCGGGGCCAGCCCGGGGCTGAGCGGGTTGGGCAGCCTTCGAAATTGCGACGCCGAAAGGAGGTTGATGGAAGAGGTTCGGGCTTCCAGAATGGGTTCTCCCCGGTTATCGGGGGGATCTCCCGGTTCCGTACAGCGGGACAAGGCGTCGGCTAAAATATTTTGAGCCCCCGGGCGGTAGTGAATTTGAAAATGGAAACGTGTAAAGAAAAGAGCCCATCGTCCATGCCGAGAATTGGTAATGCGGGTGGAGTGCAAGTAGGTAAGGTTTCGATGATCCGTTACTACGGTGACGGGGTGCTTGGCCCCCTCGAGGTAATGCCTCCAGGACTCAAACGCGGCCTTGATGGCGAGAAGTTCCCGATCCAAGACCGTATAGTTCTTCTCCGCGCTAGTGAGCTGCCGGGAGTAGAACGCACAGGGTAATAAGTGCTTTCCTCCGGGCCCTGGCTGCAGGAGGGCGGCTCCAATGGCGACGCCAGACGCATCGGTCTCTACGGTGAAGGGTTGATCGAAACGAGGATGTTGGAGGATGGGGGCACGGGTAAACGTGGCCTTGACCGCCTCAAATGCCTGTTGGTGCGGGGTTTCCCAATGGTATTGCACCCCTTTTCGAAGTAGGGCTGTTAGGGGGGCGGTTATCCGGGCATAGTTTGCAATGTACTGTCGATAATAATTCGCTGTGCCGAGAAAACGTTGCAGAGCTTTTACCGACGATGGCGGGGTCCATTGGGCAATGGCACTTGTCTTTTTTGGGTCCATTTCGATCCCTTGGGGTGAAATGATGAACCCGAGGAACTCGATGGTCGTGGCATGAAAAACACATTTCTCCTGTTTACAGAACAACCGGTTCTGTCTCAAGCGTTGTAGTACCTTCTGAACTTGGGGGATGTGTTCGGAGAGGGTATTGGAGAAGATAAGGATGTCGTCCAGGTATGCGATTACACAGGTGTCCAGCATATCGCGTAGCACATCATTAATGAGATGCTGGAACGTGGCCGGTGCGTTCGCTAAACCGAATGGCATCACGAGGTACTCGAAATGACCGTAGCGAGTTCGGAACGCAGTTTTCCACTCATCTCCCGGGCGAATACGTAAGAGGTTATAAGCTCCCCGGAGGTCGAGCTTTGTAAACAGCTGCGCCCCGTGCAGCCGGTCGAGTAGCTCAGGGATCAAGGGAAGGGGGTAGCGGTTCTTGACGGTTATCGCGTTGAGCCCCCGATAGTCGATGCAGGGGCGCAGACCTCCATCCTTTTTGGGGACGAAGAAAAGTGGGGCCCCTGCCGGGGAGGTGGAGTGGCGGATGAACCCCCGCTGCAAATTGTCATCGACATATTCCTTTAAGGTCTCTAGCTCTGGAGCGGAGAGAGCATAAATTCGGCCGTACGGTGGCTCGGTATCGGGCAACAATTCAATGGGACAGTCATAGTTCCGGTGCGGTGGCAGACTCTCGGCTTCTTGTTTGCTAAATACGTCCCGGAACGAGACGTAGGGCGCGGGCAGCGGGGCACTGCCCTCCTGGGTCGTGGTGGCCAAGAACGTTGGTCTAGGGGGTTCGCGATGACAAGTGGTAATACAATGCTGAGTATTGAAGGCAACCGTCCCCTGGACCCAGTGGATCTCCAGGTCGTGCCGCCGGAGCCAGGGCATTCCCAGCACCACCTCAAACATGGGGGAGGCCACTAGATCGAAGCACACCTGCTCAACGTGGGCCCCGATCGCAACTTGGAGCGGGGGGGTTTGTCGCATCACGGGTCCTGAACTAAGGGGTGACCCATCGATCGTGTGTACCTGCTCTGGTGTTGGCCTGGCCACGTGGGGCAGGGTATGGCGCTGCAAAAATCCCTGATCCATAAAGTTCCCGGAGGCCCCAGAATCAATAAGCGCCCATGCAATCACACTGCGGGGGGTATCACCCCTCAGCGTGACCGGAATTCGTAGGTGGTGTCCTTCCACGGGGCGAGCTATCTGGGCTAGGGTGGTGAGATGCGCCCCCGGGAACCCCCCTACAGGTCCCGGGGCCGGGCTTTTCCCGCCTCCCTGCGAGTAGGGGGTAGGGCCGGGCACTCTCGTGCGAAGTGGGAAGCCTCCCCACAGTAGAAACACAGCCGAGAACTGCGCCGATGCTCCCGTTCTGCAGCTGTCAATGGACCCCGAGAGGCTCCAAGCTGCATAGGCTCCCCCTCGGCCTCGCGGGGGGTGTCTCCCCTTACAGGGGGAAGGGACAACACACGGGCCCCCAGGGGTCGAAAAGGCTCCTGGCGTCTCTCCCGCCGTCGTTCCCCCAAGCGTTCGTCGATCTGGACGGTAAGAGTCACTAGTGCCCCCCAGGACTCAGGCAGGGTAGTGACCGCAAGCTGGTCCTTCAGTTCTTCGCTTAACCCTCGCCTATACATTACCCGTAGTACGTGATCGGGCCAGTTGAGGTCCACAGCCAGCTGCTGAAACCTAGTCACGTACTCGAGCAGAGGGCCCTTCCCTTGTTTTAGCCCCATGATGGCGGTCTCGGCATCCTTGACCCTATGCGGGTAGTCAAAGAGAAAGGTAAATTCTTGAATAAAGCGAGCATAGTCCTGCAACAAGGGGCTCTTACTTGTGAGCAGGGGGGTAGCCCATGCCAGCGCATGCCCCTCCAGTAACCCAATTATATAGGCCACCTTCCTAGCGTCAGTATTATACGTGCGGGGTTGCATCGAAAAGGCCAATTCACAGAGGGCAATAAAGCCGCGAAACTGGCGCCGATCCCCGGCGTATTTAGTGATCTGGGGCCCTTTGGGTTCTCGCGGTGCGGGGAGAGGGGCGTCCCCTAGGGGGACCGCCGCCACAGGGGGAGGGGGCGGTGCCGCCGCTTCCTCCCCTGCCTGTTGATCCTTAAGGTCCTTGACTTCCATCGCCAGGGATTTAACAATCCGCGTCAGTTCCTGTACTTCGGCAGAGAGTTGCTCCATGGGCCTGCACGCCCCTTGAGGGGGGGAGGGGCCGAGTACTAATTTATATGCTGGTGATTCTGTGGGGAATGGGGGCCCCCAGGGGCAGGGGGTGGCCCTGGGGGAGGTATTCAAACGGGGACACATACGCACTTTCACCAGGATAAGGGGAGCAGCAAGGCTATGTACGGAAAACAAGCCCTCAGGGTGGAATAGGGCTAGCAGGATGCTTAGTCCCCAGCCTGTTTCATCATCGGGCATCTGGGTGGTCACATGCCTGGTTTGCCACTGGAGCCACAGACACACGGGTACAGGAGGGGGCCCGGGCGAGGGGGTGAGATTCGTGGGTAGCGGGGGTGCAAGAGTCCCAGGCAGGGGGGAAGACAGGATAGGGCTTGCACTCCAGGGAAGGCCCCCAGGGGGGGTGCTCCCCTGACACCAAAAGGGAAAAACGCTTACCTTCACGTGGATAATTACACAAGCACTCACACACACAGGCACCTCACTCACTCTCTCAGGCAGACAGTCAGGCAGGCAGGCAGAGGAACAACAACTACAGGTTTCACACTCCAACGGGACAACAAGGGGGCCAGTCTCACGGCACAAGGGCTCGATCACCAGCATTTGAGCCTAGCCCTGCATCGGGCTTTTATTCCCCAGCGTGGGGCGTTGGCGGAGTCGCGCTGAGCGACGCAGCGTGGGGGGCGTGGTTACGTCGGGCGTGGCCCCGCCCTGGTCCCCGCCCTCGGGGCGTCTGTTGGAGAGCGGCACTGCGGCGTCTTGGTTTTTGCCCGGCGGGGCCTCCGCCGGGGCCTCCCGACTGCAAGGAGGAGGGGCTTCTCTATGGCGGGGGGTGAGCGGCGCTGCAGGCGGTTCTGCCGCGACGGGGGAATCCCCAGATCCCGGCAGCGGTGGCGCGGTGGGGCCTGCGGGGGCTTGGGTCCTGACATGTACCTGCACCATTCACTTCAGGAAGCTTCTCAAAGCAGTTTTCTGTTGCACTTGTTTGCCCCCCACCGCACTCCAAGTCTCATGTTGTTGGCGGGCTTGTAGCAATGCTATAAATAGGAGGGTCAGAGCACAATCCTTCCAACTGCCACAGCACTCCCCTCTTGAGGGAAAGCTTCTCAAGTTGCCCTTCGAGCAAATGGCAGTTACGTCATCTGTAAAATAAATAAATAAAAAACACCGAACTACTGCTAAAGAAGAAGACAACACACCATTTCTTCTACGCCTGGCTCAGCTCCCCCCCGGGCTGTACAAAATTCTGCCTCAAAAAAGAGACTGAACTTCACGGGAGCATGTGCAGAGGGAATCTGTTCCTGTTGCTCCAGTTGTTCCCAAGCCTAAGACTCTGAAAAATAAGAACTCCTAAAAAGTTAAAACTCTCAAGACTAACCCTGTGTGTACAGATGCTCTCAGGCTTGATAACCCATCAGGAGTAAGTATAATCCCAGTAACTTTGGTAACCACCTGTTGGGAGTCTCATCCAAACTGTAGAATTCAGGGAAGTACGATTGCTATCCAGGATATTTATTTATTTATTTGCACTTTTACCCCGCCCCTCTCACAAAGTGACTCGGGGCGGCTTACATAAATTAAATAAATCCAAACCTCTGTACAATCTCTCACAACAGCCTCAGATATGCATTGAACAGGAGAGAAGACAAGATGGAACTCTGTGGGACCCCACAGGAGAGATCCAGAGGGAATGATGAACCACTGCCCAACACCACCCTCAGGGAGTTCTCTGACCGGAATGAGTGGAACCACTTGAGCAGTTCCACGAACCCTTTCCAGGTCCCACAGTCATGTCAAAATTCCGTGATCAACCAAATCAAAAGCCATCAAAAGATCTAACAAGTAGGGCTGAACCGAATAGTACTTCCGGGTATTTGGACCAACTTTTGAAGTTCTGAATAGTTGGTCCGAGTACTCGGAGGCAATTTGGTGTTCTTGCCAAAACGTTGGACTTTGGAGACGGAAGCACAGAATGTCGGAAAACTTCTGAAACCTTCAGCGTCACCTTGGCACCTCAGCAGGTATTGCCATGTGCAGCAGCTGTAGGCGGGGGGGGGGGAGTGGGGGACGGTTGGCAACTTCTTGGCATGGATTGGTGTGGCACTGGTAACTTGGGGAGACCAGGGATACAGGCTGAGGGAACTCCTGGAGACAGGCAGAGAGAGCCCTGTGGATGACTCACAGTGCTGCTCTCTGACTGCCAAGCCAACCAAGCAGCAGTAGACAGCAAGCAATGTGTCCCCAGTGGAACACCAATTTATTTTCCTTTTTTTTTAAAGCATGGCATGCAAATCTCCATGCCCCAGCATTGGCCCCATGTGCAGGCAGGCCAGGCCAAACAATGCCATGCTATGTCAGGAGCCCCTCCAGCCCAGTCAATTACTCACAGTTAGCAGTGTAGCAGCATGCAGCCAAATTCACCAGAGAATGGGATGGCTCGGAGGTGTGTGCCAGTTTTGGTTTTTGGCACTTCTCTTTCTATTGGCTGCAGGCTTTTACTAATCAAGCTAGCCATCTGGCTTGGCCAGCCAATCGATTCAAAATCTGCCTTACCCCATGACTCAACTGTCCCTTTCCACCACCACCACCCACATACACCAAATATGGCACTGTTTCCAGAAGCTTCTCCAGCCAGGCCCAGGCACACAGGCTTTTCCGAAGTTTTCCAAAGAACGAACGCACTTTCCCAAACTTCGGAAACTGCTGTTTCCAGGTCGAAGACCTCAAAATTCTGCAGTTTCCGAATAATTCCAAAAACTTTGTTTCAGCCCTAAACAACATCAACAGGGTACAATCAACCCATGTTAATTTCCAAGCAAAGCTTGTCAACCATGGCCACAAGCGCAGTCTCAGTGCCATGTACAGGATGAAATCCTGACAGACGCATGCTTTTTGTAGTTGCTTTGTACATTCCAAAATGTAACAAAAAAGTCCATGGCAACCTGTCGCACATTCAAATAACCCCATCCACTGTTGAAATTCCTACTGTTCAGTTTTCAGTAGCTACCGGATAGTCCCAACATATGTTTAGCACTGACAATCAGTGGGTAGCATCACAATGATGGTACCCTTTATCTTGGAGTTATTGATCAGCCCACTTTCCATTTTTGTTGTGGTTTTTATTTATTTATTTATTTATTTTATAAATTTCTACCCCGCCCCTCCTGCCATGCAGCTCGGGGCAGCTTCCAACCATTAAAATACAATAAAATCAGTTAAAAATTATCATAAATATTATAAAATATTAAAACAGGGCTAAGATATAATCTAACAAAAAATCAAAAATAGGTGGGGGAACTAAAACCCCCCCCTACTCACCCTCCCTCCCAAGGCCTGGGCGAACAGCCAGGTCTTACAATTTCGCCGGAATGTTAACAGGCTAGGGGCCAGGCAAGCTTCCTCTGGAAGGGAGTTCCAAAGCCGCGGCGCCACTACCGAGAATGCCCTCTCCATTGTGGCCCCCGCTTAACACAGGGGACCTCCAGGAAGGCACCCCCGGCAGACCGCAGGAGCCACTCTGGGGCGCGGAGGGCGAGGCGGTCCCTAAGGTATGAGGGGCCTAGACCATGTAGGGCTTTATAGATCATCACCAGGGAGGACTGGCCTGTTAGGAGGTATCCAGTTCGGGAGATTATGGGTGTAGAGGTCCTGCACGTGGTGTTTGATTTGGCTGGGGGCAAGCTAGGGGTGCTGCTGGTGTACCGGGCCCCTTCCTGACCGGCGGCATCCCTTGCCACTCTAGCAGAGCTGGCCTCGGAGGTGGTGATGGGCTCCCCCAGGACTTTGGTTCTGGGGGACTTCAATATCCACGCCGATGCCGGTCTTGTTGGGGCGGAGCGAGAGTTCATGGCCGCCATGGCAACCATGAACTTGTCCCAGGAAGTTATCTGCCCGACCCACGTGGGGGGACATATCCTCGACCTGATCTTCGGTTCTGGCCTTGAGGCGGGGGGTCCGGTTGTGGGGGAGGTTACAGC
>QEPC01003743.1:3864913-3884493 GCA_003113815.1 Sphenodon punctatus | reverse complement strand
GAGCCAAGTTCAAGGTGTTGGTGATGATCTATAAAGCCCTACACGGTCTGGGCCTCTCGTACCTCAGGGACCGCCTCACCCTCCGTGGCTCCTGCGGTCTGCCGGGGGTGCCTTCCTGGAGGTCCCCCGTGTTAAGCGGGGGGCCACAATGGAGAGGGCATTCTCGGTAGTTGGGCCGTGGCTTTGGAACTCCCTTCCGGAGGAAGCTCGCCTGGCCCCTAGCCTGTTAACATTCCTGCGAAGTTGTAAGACCTGGCTGTTCGCCCAGGCCTTTGGGAGGGAGGGTGAGTAGGGAAGGGCATTTTAGCTCCCCCACCTACTTTGGTTTACATTGTTTCTTAGTCCTGTTTTAATATTTTATATTATTTATGAGAATTTTATTGATTTTATTGTGTTTTTAATGTTGGAAGCCGCCCCGAGCTGCATGGCAGGAGGGGCGGGGTATAAATTTATGAAAATAAATTAAATAAAGTTCTAGTTCTGACATAATACTGATGTCAATTGTCACTACATTCCATTTTTCCTTCTGTGGCCAACAATCTGGCAGGGGCAATTCTCATTGGCAAGGCAACCAATTCTGTTTGCCAGGGGCCAATTCAGAATTGCAGGGCATGGGACAACTCTTGATTTGTTTCCAGGGGCCAATAAAAGCCATTGCAGTGCCATTTACCCCCTCTTTTGCTGGTGACTTTTTGAAGTGGCTACTAGGTGTAATTGCATGCATGACACACGCAAGTCATCTATCTTTGGCCCTTTTTATACTGGTCGTGGCTGCATGGGGGTGGGATGCTAGCTGCAGTGTGGACGGTGCGCGAGTGCCGGGTGCACACGGGCACACACACGCACACCCCTACGCATCCCCACGCACTGAGCAACTTCCGTTTTCCCTGGTTGCTCCATGCATGGGGAGGATGCGTGTGTGCAGGAGCATGCGCACCCACCCCCGTGGGATTTACATGAGTGGCACCCATGCATGAACACCCAGGGTGTTTGTGGGTGCCACCTATGTAAAAAGGGCCTTTGTGGTATATAGCATGGAACTTCTACATAGTATTTCTCTTTTTCTCAAATTCTCACATTTTGCTACTTTCATCATGGACATAGCCTTTTTTCTTCTTTTCCATTGGGCAGCATGTCTGGGAACTGCAGATTGTGCTGTCCGATTTGCAATCTTCCTTCTAAACAAATCTATTCTCTCCCTCTGCTCCCAGCCAGAGCGAAATAAAGAAGTTTTAAAATAGAGTTGGATAAATTTATATGACACAACTTGTGAGTTTTCCATTTGATGCTACAGAAGGGAATCTTTCCCACCCAAGAATACACTTCTTTTTTTTTTTTAGAGGTGAAACTAAGTCCTTTGTTTTACTTGGTATTTGCCGAGGATTGTGGTACTTTATTTGATTTTACCGAGTACCAGGAAACCAAGTAATTTTCTAGAGGGGGTGGGCAGGAAGGGGACAGCAAACTCCCTGGATGCAGACTGGACTGGACGCAGACCGTAGAGTTGAAGTGGAGCTGGCTCATTGCCCACCACCACCAGTGAGGTCCCCAGCACTGCAGATCTCCTGGATTCAGGCCAGATCAGCCGCTAACTTTTTTCAGGGAGCATGCTGGGAAATGTAGTCCAGCATGCTCCCGGACATCCACCATTGACCACTGTTTGAATGCTCTCTGGAAGCATGCTAATAAATTTCCCAGCATGCTCCCAGAGAAAAGGTGGCAGCCATTCTCCCAGCCTGCAGCCAGGAGACCTGTAGCTCTGGGGGACCTTGTTGGGGTCACAGCACTGTTTGGATCTCACTGCCAGTGGGCAGTGAACCAGCTCCAGTTTGACTTCATGGACTGCATCCAGACCAGTCTGGATCCAGTGAGCTTGCTGCCTCTTCCCCACTTGCTGTACCCCTTCCTGCTGAAACCCTCAAGAAATTTCCTTGCTGTCCTCCCACCTTTCTGCCTGTTGTGCCACATTAGGGGACTCTGTAAAATACTTGGCAAAATGCTCTGTATTTTTTGGAGTGTTACACAGTATTTATGGGTATTGCTGAGTAACTCCTGGAAACTCATGCCCATTCCTTGACTACTTGGAAATATTCACAAATACTTAATGCCCTATTCATTACTTTCCTCCATTTTTTCCCTTTCTTCCTGAAGCATCAAAGATTGTCCATAACTGGAGGTGGGGTTGATGGGCCATTTTGATGCCTGGGAAGTAAGATTATATTCCAGGTTTCTGGGACCTGCACGCATGCTCTTAACTGATTGCCGTATTTGGGGTCAGGAAGAAATGTTTTCTTGAGCCAGATTGGCAGTCCATTTTGAGGGGTTTTGCCTTCCTCTGAAATGTGGATGTGGCTCACCTGCTTGAGACATC
This sequence comes from Sphenodon punctatus, assembly GCA_003113815.1. Lineage (NCBI taxonomy): Eukaryota > Metazoa > Chordata > Lepidosauria > Sphenodontia > Sphenodontidae > Sphenodon > Sphenodon punctatus. The sequence continues at coordinate 3,882,122 of QEPC01003743.1, read as the reverse complement.
TGGATCTTCCTTTTTACAAAATTGTTCTCCATTATTTCAGGTGTCGATGTGTCTCTGGGTGGTTCTGGTCTCTACTTCTGTCAGATTTTTTTTTAGAACATAAATGCCATACCGAGTCAGACTAGCGGTCCATCTAACCCAGTATTTTGTCTCTGACAGTGACCCGTTCCAGTAGCTCAAGAGAAGTACGTGTACAGCTCTTGGAGGTGAGACCCAACTGGTAGCCAGTGGTTTAAGCCCCAGCTAGCAGGTGTTTGACTCTATCCTCTAAAATTTATCCAATTTCCATTTGAAACTAGTTATGCTGCTGGCTTTTATAGCCTCTGGCAAGGAATTCCACAACTGTATTGTCCACTGTATGAAAAAGTACTTCCTTTTTGTTCATTTTAAATTAGGGATGGGTGAACGCAGTTCGGAGTTCGGCCCGAACTCGGCCTGTTCGGACGAACAAATCCGAACACAAACTGACCGAACTGAACTCAATTCCAAACGTCGAAACGACCGAACAGTTCGGTCAGTTTGGATCGCATTCAAGTGGCAAAAACGTGTCCCTGGAAGGCAAAATGTGAGGAGGAGAGGGAGTCAGCTGAGGAGCAGGCTTCCAGGCACCAGGGGTGGAGAGGCTTGAAGTAGCAGCCAGCCTGCCCAATCACCATCCCTTTTTGCCTCAGACCACTGGCTTCGCAGTCTGCGATTGGCCACGGGCTAGGCTGCACGGAGCCAATGGGGCTTGCGGTGAGGCGGGCGCAGCAAGAAACAAAACTGATTGCCTTCCCAACACCTTCTGAGCTAGTCACTGTTCCTGAACAGCAGGCATTTCAGAAGGCTCCCTCTCTCCCAGCAGTTTTTGTTCCTTCCTATTCCAAATCCATTGCCATCCTCCTCCTATTTCACCCAGCCAACCCATTTACCTCCATATTATCATTTATTTATATTATATTAGCTAGATTTAGGTGTGTTTTGTTTTTACCCCTCCCTGTGTTCAATCTTCCTTCCTCCCTCCCCCCTCCATTGAATCCTTTCCCTCTCTCTCTTATTCCATCCCCGATTCCCTTCCCCTGTTTTAAGTTTTGGATTTATTTAGAGTAGGAATATTATTAGATTGATTTTCATTTCAGTTTTGTACCCCTCCCTGTGTTCTTTGTGTTTCCCCCTGTGTAATATTGTATATATAGATAGATAGTTATTAGATAGACAGTTACTAGATAGATATACATAGTAGTTAGCTTAGTTATAGAGATAGATAGAGATACAGTGTGTTTGTAGGACAAGGCCTTTGTAGTTAATTATTAGGATATTCCATTTAGTTCAATAGGTTTTAGAATAGTTAATAGCAGTTAGATTTAGTGTAGAGATAGATAAAAAAAGAAACAGCCACTCCAGCCCCAGGACCCACTGTCAGGGTTCTGGGGCCTACATTACTGGCAGGGAGGGCTGTGGTCAATATGCCACTCTAGCCCCAGGATCCACAATCATGGGTCCTGGGGCCATCATTCCTCGCACAGAGGCAATGTCATTCCAACACACCAAGAAACAGCCACTCCAGCCCCAGGACCCACTGCCAGGGTTCTGGGGCCAAGTTACAGGCAGGGAGGGCTGTGGCCAATATCCAGAAGCTGCCACTCTAGTCCCAGGACCCAGCATCATGGGCCCGGGGCCATTATTCCTCGCACAGCGAGCCAATTTTCCAAAGCATCAAGAAACAGCCACTCCAGCCCCAGGACCCACCTTCATGGGTCTGGGGCCATCATTCCTTGCACAGAGACCCTTTTTCCGAATGCGGCGAATGAACCGAACCGCAATCTGTTCGCCCATCCCTATTTGAAATCTGCTTCCATTTAACTTGAGAGTGTCCCTTTTGTTCTCTTATTGTGAGAGAGGGCAAATAGTTCCCTATTTACTTTCTTCATGCCACTTACTCATGATTTTCTATCCTATCCCTGCTTAATTACCTCTTCTCCAAACTAAATAGCCCTAACCTGTTGAGTCTCTCATCATATGGAATTTGATCCATCCCTTCTATCATCTTTGTTGCTCCTTCTCTGAAACTTCCAGTTCTATTATATCTTTCCTGAGGTGGCGTGACCAGAACTGCACACACTATTCAAGATGGGGGTCATGCCAAAGATTTTATATAGTGGCATTATGATCATTTTCCCTTTTTATTTTCTATTCCTTTCACAAGAATGCCTAGCATTCAGTTTGCCTTTTTGACTGCTGCCACACACTGAGCTGATGCCTTCAAAGAACTATCCACAATGACTTCAAGATTCTTCTCCTGAGTGGTTATACCCCGATATGAACCTTAACATCATGTATGTAAAGTGAGGATTATTCTTCCCTACATGCATCACCTTGTACTTACCAAGACTGAATTTCATTTGCCATTTTATTGCCCATTCATCTAGTTGTGCAATATCCCTCTCTAGTTCCTCACAGCCTTCCTGGGTCTTAAGTATTTTGAATAATTTGGTGTCATCTGCGAATTCAGCCATCTTGCACTTTACCTCTTTTTCAGGATCGTTAATGAATATGTTAAACAGTACTGTTCCCTGTACTGACTCATGAGGCACCCCAGCATCTACCTCTCTCCAAGAAAAATAATAATGACCTCTGTTTCTTGTTGGATAGATTTTTCTATGCAGGTAGTTTGGGCCTGTTGAATCCTGCATTGGTGCTGAGGACTAGACTAGATGCCCACTGAAGACCTCAGTTTTATGTTTGACTTTGGCTCGTGGGCCAAAGCAGGCCATCACATTTTTTTAACACCCACTGTCCCGAGAAGGGCTGAAACTTGATCTTGGTATTCTCAATTTTCTCAAACAGAATCAGGGTTCTCTGCTTATTCTTGCAAACAAAAACGAGCTGAGAGTTGCCTGGATTCTTGCCAAGAAAAGATGAGAATCTCAGGAACAGCCCTTCTCCCGTACTTTCAAAGGAGTGGGGGGAGCTTTTACTCACCTGGCTACCTCTCCAAGTCTGGAGGGACTGCTCCAGCAGCTGGGTCTTACCACTGGTTCTCTCCCTGCTCAGCTTCTCAATCAATCAATTTATTTAAACAGGTGCAGTCTTTCACCAAGCCCCTAAGTCATACAGTATAAAGACAAGAAATTACTAACTAAATGCAATCTAACAAAACAACTAAAAATCCATTTAAAATTCAAGAACCTCATAATAAGGAAACATATTGGGGATATTGTCACCTAATTGTTTCTGCCCTGTAAACAAAAGCCATAAGGCTAGTTACAGTGCCATCTTTCTGGTGTAACAGCCATATCCGTTTTTCCTGCTTGGAAAAATACTTAATTTTGGATAATTGAGGTGTAATATAGAGCTCCCATATATCTTTAAACGGGTATTTCGATGCATAATGGATTGGATCTTCTACTGTTCCCATTTGACAGGCAGCTTCTCTGATCTCGGAGAGACGTACTCTCCAACCAGCCAACATGGCTGTCGGCAACTTTTCAATGCGTAACCTACACAAGGCTGTCATCAGTTTCTGGATCTCCAGGTGGAGGCTGTGGCGAGGAGTGCTTTTCGCCAATTACATCTGGTGTGACAGCTTCGACTGTTTTGTTTCAGACTTAGACCTGACCACTGTCATCCATGCTTTCATCACCTATAGACTACGCTATTGTAACGTGCTCTACGTGGGGCTACCCATGGTGACGGCTCGGAAATTGCAGCTGGTGCAGAATGCGATGGCCCATCTCCTAGTGGGACTGGGCCTCCAGGAGCATATTATACCGGTGCTCCGTTCTCTGTACTGGCTGCCGGTGGTTTTCTGGGCCCGATTCAAGGTGTTGGTCTTGGTCTATAAACAGGGACCCGAGTTCACTGCACCAAAAAAGCTTAAATTATGCAACCAGTGAAGCCAAATTCTGCAAATTCACCGCAAGCATTAATATTTGCATAATTAACTTGATTTGCATAACTATACATGCTGGGAAGCAAATTTGCAAAAGGTTTGACATAGAATCACAACTTTGCTAATCAAACACAACTCAAATCCTATGGAATTTCAGCACCCCAGAATTCCCACATCATATTAAAACCCCAGACCGCCCTCATCCAAACATAGGGCCTTCAGACCCCACCCATCCACAATTAATCTCCCAGGGGCCTATTTGCCCTCGGGTCATGGTCACATCTCCTAGACAGATGGCAGCTGCAGGAGCAGTTTTAGTTTGGAGTCAGGCGTCAAGTTTATGCCTGAGCCAGGATTTAAACATCCTGTAGACAGCCTCCACTGCAGTGTCACTGCAATTTCAGCATGGCACTGTGAGGATTGGCTGATTTTGTGAAAATCACTGCAAATTGCAGCAACGCAGTCAACTCAGGTCCCTGCCTATAAAGCTCTAAACGGCCTGGGCCCACCTATCTGCGAGACCGCCTCACTCCCCGGGTCCTGAATCGGCCCCTGCAGTCAGCCAGGGGTGCCTTGCTCGAGGTACCTCTGAGTTTTTTGGGGGGCCACGTAGAAGAGGACATTCTCGGTGGCCGCACCATGTGTGGATCTCCCTTCCGGTAGAGGCCCAGTTGGCCCCGGATCTTCCCTCCTTTCTGAGAAGTTGTAAGACCTGGCTGTTCTGCCAGGTGTTTGGTGGGGGAGATGGGTAGTGGGGGTATTGGGGGGTGGGACGTGTTGCGTCCTCCTTTTATGATGTTTTATTGGGATGTTTTAATGACTGTAAGCCGCCCCGAGCTGCCTGCAACAGGAGAGGTGGGGCAACAAATCTTATAAATAAATAAATAAATAAATACCAATTTGTAAATACTACTCTGCTTCTCAGTCTGTTTTCCACAAATTGTACAGTGAGGTTACCTTACTGAATAGCACAGCCACCAAATCCAGTTGATGGGCAATGTCTTTAGTTCTCTGAAAGACCAGGTTCCTATCTGCTAAAGAGAAGAACCTTACACTATCCGTAACTTTATTTATTTGACCCTCTTCTATCCCGCACCCTCCTGCTCACACAGCAGCTCAGGGTAGCTCACAATCAAAATTGTGACCCAATCCCATTTTGGTAAAGGCATTATTAATAGATACCAGCCAAGACAACTTGTGTAATTGGGAATGGTTAACATCTTCTAAATAACATATCTTGGGGAACTGTACATTGAAAAAGTCAACTGCTTGAACCAATTCACAAGGAGTCTGATTCTGACAGTAGTAAATATTGATTCTACACTAGTTTCTAAGCAGGTAAAGGTGGCCAGGATAGGCTCGGCTTCTCTGTAGGGAAAGGGAGGCAGGCATAGAAGAAATGGTGTTTTGTCATTGTCTTTAGTAGTTGTTTGTGTTTTGGGTTTCTTTGACAGATAGGGTAACTGCTATTTGTTCAAAGAGCATCTCAAGAAACTTTTCCTCAACTGCTCAGTGCTGTGAGTGGTTCAAAGGAACTGAGGTAATTTGCACTCTGCTCCTCCTATTTATAGTCTTGCTACAAGCTCATTGAACTGTGCAGGTACAGCACCCAACAGTGTGAGTGCACGGAGCTCCACTCAAAGAACAACCTATCTTCTAAGCTGTTTGTGCTTTTGGGGGGGGAGGGGTTTGGAATATTTGAGACTATATTGTATAGGGTACATTGTTTGACCATGATCTTAGTACAGACCTTTCGACGTAGGCGGGCACACATCATTCTCTGGTTCTCTAACAAGTGCTGGAAGCTACAGAATTATGAACATAAGTGCCATACAGGGTCAGACCAATGGTCCATCTAGCCCAGCATCTTGTCTCCGACAGTGGCCAATCATGGTGGCTTGGGAGAAGCACCCAACAGGTCATAATGGGGGATCCATTCCCTGTTGTTTTCCCCCAGCTCCCGTCATGTTCCTTGATCCTGTCTAATAGCTGCTAATGAACCTATCTTCGAGATATGTATCCAAACCTCTCTTAAACTCAGCTATAGTACTGGCCCTTACCACAAACTCGGGCAGTAGATTCCACAACCTAATTATACACTGAATGAAAAACTTTTTTTTTTTAATTTGTGTTATCCGATTCAACAATATCTTCCAGGAACTATACCCAATGCATAAGGGACAGTTGAGAGAGAACATTCACATTGGTGCCAATCCACCAACATAACTTTGTCCTAGAGAACGTACACATGTGTAAATGATCCAACTGAAGAGATGGTGGTTTGTCAGCCCTGTGACCTAAATGGCATAGGGTATTTTCAGATGTTACGAGATCATGCTCAACCACGGTCAATTCCCATATGGGGAGCGTGATCTCGGCACATCTGGTCAGTGTTATGCCAGATGGTCACCCCCGTGAATCACGGGGTGGAATCAGATTTACCACGCTTCCGGCCCTCCTCACCGGAGGAGGGCCGGAAGCGTGGTAAATCTGATTCCACCCCGTGATTCACAGGGGTGACCACCCGACGTAACACTGACCAGACGTGACGTTGACACGCTCAACCACGGGGAAATCCCCGTGGTTGAGCGTGTCAACGTCACGTCTGGTCGCTGACCACGGACCGGAATTGGCAGCCGTGCTCGCCGCCGATTCTGGGCTATGGTCAATTTCCCGGGGCGGGCAGGCAGGCGCAGCAGCTGAATTGGCCACAGTGCCCGCCCGTCTCCGGGAGGGAGGGCTGCTGGGGGGGCGGAGCTGTGCGGCTGCACATTGTGCCGCGTAGCCCCGCGGCCCCGCCCCCTCCCCAGATTCTCCGCCAGGATCGGCCACCACGTCTGTTAGCCTGTGGCGCAGTGGCCCTGGTGGGAATCACAGGGGTGTTTCCGTGCCAGGGCCAATCGGCACGGAAACACCCCCATAGGGACAGTTGTCACTGATGGGGTCCATCCTCCTTTGGCCACTCAGGTTCGCAGTCTGAGTGCTTCTAGACCCATTGCTGTGCATGGAACATCACATTCCTGTGGTGGCCAGGTGCATCTTTCACCAACTCTAACCAGATTCAGGCTTGGCCATCATCATCCATGCACCTTTACATTGTGGTTAGACTACTGCAATGCACTCGTGTGGGGCTGTCCTTGATGAGCGATTGGAATCTGCAGAAAGCAGTAGCCTTTTTTTTGGGGGGGGGGGGTCAGAAGTGGGTTTTCACTGCTCCAGTGTCTGCACTGCTGCCCAAATAACTTTCCAAGCTCAATTAAAGGTTCTGGTTTTGATCTATAAAGCCCTAAATACCCTGGGGCCCGTATATCTGAAAGACTGCCTCCTTCATGTCCTACCATGCTCCACTCTTCCAGGAGCACCCTATTGTACATACCATCTGCCTATCAAGTTCAGACAACAAGGGCACATGGAGACTTTTAGTGGCTGCCCCCTGGAGGTCTCTCTGAGCTGGAGCCTGCTTGTCTTCAGGAGGCAATGCAAGCCATTTTTATTCATCCAGGCATTTGACAAGCAGGGATATGGTTTAGGGAGATTTGGGATGAGAGATCTTAATTTATTATGATTCTCTGTATTGTAACCCTCCCTGACTTCTGCTTCTTGCTTGTTATTGGAGTGTGGCATTTGCCTCTTGTACCATGTTTCATTCGTTTTTAAGTTTTAATAGAATTTTACAGAGCAGGTCATTCAGGGCAGCATATTATAACTATGGCTGTACACTGCTAATGACAAACACCAAGAAAGATCACCTGCTAGAATTCTTCCCTGGTGCTTTTCTCCATCCATGGATTGTACGTTATCAGTGTTGCATGTTCGTTGCATTAAATTTTTGGTTACTTTACTAAGCCATTTAAAAAAAATATATCTTGGAATGTTCTGCTGATAGGGATAGGGGTTTCTTTTTCGAATGCACACATTCCCTTCCTCATAGTCCATCTGATAAAGGTGGGGGCTCCATCTGTTTTCAGACTGATAAGTCTGTATTACAGAAGGCAACAATTTGATTAACTCAGTATAAATGATGTTGTATATAATTTAGACATTCTGAATTTCCAAACAGACAGAAAAACAAAAATTAGTTACATTTTTGGTAGACTGTTTTGGATGTTAACTGAAAATAAACTGGGCACAAACTGCGTTCTCCCCCTGCCGCAGAGAGTCCTCTGGCTGGGTAGCTCTACCTTGACCGGCAGAAGAATCAGAAGACCTTTACTGTGCATACACCTCCTGCGCTACCCTCCTCACACATGACAGTTTTTTTTCTTCTGCCTCGGACCAACAGGAGCAACTGGTGTGAGCTCTGTAAGAAAAAGCAGAGTTAGCGACTGACGGGGCCAAAAGGGTTTCCACTGCCTTGGCCGGAGCCATTGGCAACGGTGCGAACAGCCCAGCCGGCTCCCGCGCAGCAGCCTTGGGAGCAAGGATAAGCGAGTGGGCTTCCTCCTTCGTCTGGAACAGCCTTCTGCAGCTGCAGCAAGACTGTTCACCCCGGCTCCTTCGCAGTGAAGAAAGGAGTCCGGCGGCAATTCCTGTCCTCTTCCCCGCAGCAGCGGCCAGAGAGCAGGAAAGTACCCATGGAAAGCACCTCCAGGACGGAGGTAAGCCACCGCAATTGGCAGGGGGTTTCTCAGAAAAGCTCAGGTGGGAAAAAAGCCTTTGAGCCACAATCCCCTCCAGCCTCCCCCATCCTCTCCACCACCCCTCCTGAAGAGGGAGAATGGCAGGAGACCACTCTCTCAAACAGGGACCAGGAAAGGCAGTTCCCACTAAGTCTCAGGGAGGAGTCTCAGGGAGGAGTTAATGGCACAAGTTACTAAAACCCTTTTCCTAGAGGAAAAATCAAAAAAGGATCAGTCATCAGATTCTGATGAGGAGGATGAACGTCGACTATTTCCCTCGGTGCTAGGTAGGAACGCTGGTCTTCCACTGGACAGGGCTTTTGAAAAGCTAGTCTTGGCAGAATGGAAAATTCCAGCCAAGTCATGTAGAATGAACAAGGCCCAAGAAGCAATTTATACCTTCTCTAGAAAAAAAGGATTGTTCAAGAACCCCAAGGTGGATGCAGCCACTGCCTCGCTGGCAAGACAGACAGAAGGGGATTGTTTCCCAAAAGACCCATCAGATAGGGCCATCAAGGGAGCCCTCAGAAAAGGGCTAGACGCCTCTTCCAATTCCCTATGTATAAATATTTTATCATCATGTTTAGCCAGGACCAATTTGGCATGGCTACAAGAGATGCAGTCTTCTGACATTTCAGAGGAAAGATCCAGAGTTCATTCTTCTCGTGTCATGTTGGCTACCGCCCTTTTGGCTGATACCATTACAGATGCCCTTTCATGGTCAGCTCGGGAGGTTTCCTTGTCAGTAGTGGCTAGAAGGAGGGTCTGGTTGAGGTCCTGACAGGGGGATTCCACTGCAAAGACCCTATTGGTAGAAGGCCCTTACAAAGGTTTTCAACTTTTCAGAACTTGCTTGGATAAGGTTTTGACAGAAGCCAATGACAAGACTAAGACAAAGACCTTACAACAATTTGGAGCAAAAAGAAGGCCCTTTCGAGCTCCAGCCTTTAAATTCAGGGGGTTTTATGGTTCCTTTCGCAAACACAATCGGCCTACAGAGAGGGAATATACCAGGCAGCCATTTTGGTTCAGGGGGCAGTGCCAGCGCAGACCTGACCGTGGCAGACAGCAAGAGCCACCTAACCCACAGTCAGCCAAGCAGGCATGACTCGCAAGGGGAGGGAGACATAGGGGGAAGACGGTTACTTTTTTTACAGAGTTTGGGAAAGTGCAATCTCAGATGCCTGGGTCTTGCAGATTGTAGAACGTGGCTACGCTGTAGAGCTCTAAGGTTCGGATGCCCGGTCATAGGTCTGTTTGCCTCCAAGCAAAATGCTCAGGTGGAGCATTTCATGACCATTGCAGGGGGTCCGGGAGTCATGACATTGGATGCTCTAAACCAGTCGTGGCCTCCGGGTCTTATGTATGCCTTCCCCCCTTTTCCCTTACTAGTGAGAACAGTGGCAAAGATAAAAAGGGAAAGGGCTCAAGTAATCCTAGTAGCCCCTTGGTGGCCCAGACGTCCATGGTTCTCGGACCTCAGTGAACTGAGTCTAGAAGATCCGTTTCTACTGCCCTTGAGGGAGGACCTTCTCTCTCAGGGTCCCCTACTCCACGAGAATCCCAGGGTGCTAAAACTGACAGTGTGGAAATTGAAAGCCTAGCCCTCCAAAAAAGGGGTTATTCGGGGGCAGTGCTCAAAACCCTATTAGCAGCCAGAAGACCGGGTACTAGGAGATCATACAGGGCAACCTGGAAAATGTTTGCTCTATGGGCCCTGGACAGGGGCCTAGACCCCTGTAATCCTTCCATTGCACAGATATTGGAGTTTCTACAGGCAGGGCTGGATAAGGGTCTAAAATATAATACCTTAGCCAGACAGGTCTCGGCCTTAAACTTCATTTTGTCCACTCTTTCCAGAGGAGAGGTTACTGCTCATAAACACATACGTCAATTTTTGAGGGCTGCTAGGCACCTTTCCCCTCCAATAGTGCACAGATGCCCTTCAGATTAGCCTCCTCAGCATTATTAATAATAATAATTTATTACGGCCAAGGCCAAACATACACAAACAAACATATACAACCATATATCAGCGTAATTTAAAACAAATTTCCCAGAACACAAATAATTTTGGCTCATAGTCAGATAAAACCCCAAAAAACCAACCAAATGAAAACTCAAAATGCCCAAAACCCAACACTTAACCAAGCATGTGCCATGACTCTTCACTCACTACTCAGGGGACGTTTAAACTGAAGAAATAATGTACGTAGATTTATAGCAGCTACCAAAAATTGGGCTACTGCTTCTGAGATAGATGGAACATCATCAACCAAAGCCAGGAGAGAGAGATTATGGTCAGTACGTCCTGGAAATTTCTAGAGAAAAACCGACAGATATTGTTGATGTATTTGATTCTGAAAAACTAACGGCAGAGAAAAACGACCTTCCAAAACCCGGGGAGGCAAGGCATTGAACCTGGTTAGCATGAAAAGATGCTTACCGCTAGCTGAAATTGTTGACAGGTAAGAAGTCAAACACAATCAAGGCCTTACATAGGGAAGATAGCTTGCAAGGTGGAGAGTGGCTCTAATTACTGTCATCTCTTCCTGCTGTTCCCTATCCTCCATCCTGGTTAGAAGCTCATTTAACACTACTGCCAACTCCTTGCCAGCCCAATATTCTGGGCTGAACCCCAGCTATCGCAGGAAGGTCTCCACAGCCTGCTGCCATGAACTCTTAAATGAGTCATTGATCCAATAATGAATCAACCCTCTGGCTAGAGAATGGTATAACTTTGCCCAGCATTTAAGTGCACCCCTCCATGCCAAAGTAGACCATCTCATCTGTCCCAACTCCTGCCTAATGGCCTCAAAAGGGGTAGCTCTAGGGATCTTCAGCAGCCTCTGGAAAAAATGAGTCTGTATGCTATCCAGCTTCCCCAGTTTTAAGGGGAGATGGGGTGCCCAAACCTCGGCCTCGTAAAGTAGCTGGGCCCGTACTCTGGCATTCAAAACCTTTATTGCTGGAAGTATAACCCTTCCCCCAGTACGTACGACAATAAAGTCTAAATAAGGAGAAAGAGGCCCCCTGGCCTGAGACAAGGCCTTCTCCAAATGGTCCTTCCATGACCCAGTCGCCTGAAAGAGTAGGCCCAAGTAATGAAAAGATTTAACTTGGGCAACACTGCGGCCACTAATGGACCATTGGTAGGACTTACGGGCTCTAGTGCATATCAAGATTTTAGATTTCCCATAGTTAATTTGTAACTTGTTTTGCTGACAGAAATCCCTAAAACAAGCTAGTTGCCTATTTGAACCCACCCGGGTTTGAAATAACATTGCTATGTCGTCTGCATATAGCAGACTCCCCACCGCATGATCGGCCAACTTAGGGGGGAAAAAAATCAGGTGAAGCTAACAATGGGAGCTAACAATGGGACCACTCCATTTATAAAAAGATTGAAAAGGGTAGGTGCCAGGACACAGCCCTGTCTGACTCCCGTCCCCGTTGGAATTTCCTTAGTCAAATATCCCGACCGACCTAACTTGACAGACAAGGAAGTGTTGGCATGAAGTTGTTGCAACAAAAAAAGGAGACGATTATCTATGCCCATTGACACCAACCTGTCCCACAAAACAGGTCTATTAACCAGATCGAAGGCCGCCCGGAGGTCTAAAAAGGCCACAAACAACTGCCCATTTTTGACAGTATATTTCTCCGCCAGGTGTTGCAAAATAAGGCAGTGCTCAACCGTCGAGCGCCCGCTCTGAAAACCGGCTTGCTCAGGACAGAACACCTGCTCCCGGATAATCCATTCATTTAATTTAAGCAGCAACCACTTGCCATAAATTTTACTAGTGATGCAGAGCAGGCTAATAGGCCTATAATTTGCTGGGAGCGCACAACCTCCCTTCTTATGAATAGGTACCACAATGGCCGACCCCCACTGAAGGGGGATTTTCCCTGAGTTGTTTACAGCGGTAAATAAAAGAGCCAACCTTGGTGCCCACCACTCCACTGACCTCTTGATCAAGTCAATCGAGATCAGGTCTGGGCCAGGGACTTTACCGCTCTTAAAGGATCCGATCATCTCGGCCACCTCGGTAGCCAACACTGGAGGCCACAGAGGTAAACAGGATACCTCCTCCAAGCAGCTCATTGGAACAACTAGGACCTGATCTCCACCAAAAAAATCCTGAAAATAAGAAACCCATCGGGATTCGGGGACCGCTACATGAGAAACACCCCCTGCAGGTTTGCCCAGGACATTTACCATCTGCCAAAACCTCCTACCATCTCTGGCATTGGCAGCCACTACAAGCCTATCCCAGAAATTATCCCAATACTGGGATTTCTTCCCTCTAACAGCCGCCTTATATGCTTTCATTGGGTGAAAACAGACATGACGCTAACCACCCTTTAACCACCCTTGGTGGTTATTTATGCATGTTGCAGGGCTATATTGGTGCCCTGTGCAGCCCTGCAACATGCATAAATGACCACCAAGGGTGGTTAAAGGGTGGTTAGTGTCATGTCTGTTTTCACCCTTTGTTTCAAGGTACTGTGTAGGGAGGGCAGCAGCTCCACTCTTCCTGTATTCATTGTATAGATTCAGAAACTGCCGCCTAAGTTCCCTACATTCCTGGTCGAACCAAATTTTAGTGTGCCGATTTAAAGGGCAAGGTCCACCAGACTTGGGTCCGCAGGATGACAGAATATGGCCCAAGGTCTTCATAATTCCAGAGAATTGATCTATCACCAAGCAATCAACATCTCCACCCAGACAGGACACCACCCCAACATTCACCGATTCCCTCATCATGAAGGAATTCACCTTCATCCACGTAGAATCTGACAATTTGGCAGAGAAATGACGGGGACCTAAGGAAGAAACAACTGGTCCTTCAATCAAGGGGGCAACCATGGATCCCTGTAAATACAGCCACAGCGACAAAGGAAAATGGTCACTGCCATGACAGTTACCCACGGCAAAGTTCTTAATAACAGGAATTACATTCTGAGAAACAGCCATATAATCGCAGACACTGGAGCCAGCAGAGCCCACGTAGGTGAATTCACCCTCCGGGTTGCCAAAGCCAGATCCATTTAATATGGAAAAGGAGAATTCCATTACTAATTTGGCCAGAAAGAGGCCTGAATTATTGGTGATAGTGTCCTTGGATCTCCTAGAGCCCATAAGACCAAACTCCCCACTATCCCCCTCAGTCAAAGCAAAACTGTTCTCCTCCTGAGCCAGGCAGGCATTAAAGTCGCCTACCAGTATAATCCCAGTCCTGGGATGCTGCTGGACAACCTCCTCTAATAACTCGGTCAGTAGTGACCAAAACCCAATGCTGTACGATTTGGCATTAGCAGGGGGAATATATACGGTGATCAATCCAACATAAAAAGCCCCCGTCTTTATTACTATGGCCATAGTACAAGGTGGCCTGCTGTGAATGACAATTACCGACTCCTTGAGCCAGTCTGCTATAAGCCATGCTATTCCTCCAATTGGATGACCCCTGGTAGCTGGTGCTTGTGCAAGCAAATGGAAAACTGTATAATTTTCAAAAACAGGCTGATTAATTAACCATGTGTCTTGGAGAGCTATAACTGAAAAACCCAGTAAAAATTCTCTGACTTCTGGACACAGCAAGGATCTTGGCCAGCCTGCACAGTTCCATGAGCAAATACCAGGAGTCTGAGTCATGACACAGCCTGTTTCAGGGGGCTAAAACTCCCACCCCTTCTGCCTTGGTCAAATCAATTTGGGCTAAGGAAACATCTTTACCTAAAATCGGTACCTGTTCTGACTGACTATTTGGGTCCAAAACAATAGCCACTGAGGGTCCAACGGCCCCAGCCATTCCATCCTTCACCCCAGCTTTTGTCAGATTAGCCAAGTCGGAAAAAATTGAGGAAGCAAAATCTGTAATGTCCATTGGAGGAGGGGAAGGTAAAGAGAGTATTCGCATTAAAGCTGGGCTTAATTTGGGTGAAGGAGAAGGCTTAACCCGGGCTTGTGGCATAGCCAGTTTTATTAGTCTGACCCCAATAGGCTCCCGTGAATCACGAAGGTTGGTAGCCTTAGGGTCAGGGCAATCCCCCACATTCGGTACCGAGGAACAATAAACAGATGGCTCTGGAGCAGCAGAAACCACAGACACAGGCGATGCCCTTGGTAACAGAGGGCGCTTGACCTTGTCAACCAAAACCTCTCCCAGAATGACCCCGCAAGAGGCAAACAATCGTGCCTTTAAAAAAAGTTCCTTAACCACCTGGGGGGAACGAAAATATATTACCAATCTTTGGGTGTACCCGGTAGCAGGAAGAATCTGAAAGGAACGAAGCTGCCACAGGGGGAAGGTATATGCCAGAATGGAAGAAAGATGATGTTGGATAGCTGCTTTGGTCTGCCATCGGGGAAATGACCCATTTGGAAGTGGAAAGACCCTCAGAGCCAGTGCAAACTGATAAACTGAGAGAGTAGAAGAATGAAAGTTCCCCCCCTACAATTGGGGGACTGCACCCAACCACTCTGTTGTCTATCGGGGGGGTTACCCTGAATGAAAACCTGCTGATGACTGGTATCTCAGGGCAAACCATCCCTGGGAGTATGAAGAGCTGGATGCGAGCCAGTGCTAAATGCTATCGCATGATCCACAAGAACTTGTAATCTGTCCCCCTGAACTGTTAACAATTTACCGATACCCTCCAGCTGAACATATAACTTTTTAACAAGATCTGTTATGAGCAGGCATTGATCGCCTAATAATTTCTATAAAAGCGTGTTGGTAGTAATAACTCTTCCTGTGCACATTTGGAAGGGGATTTCCCCAAGTCAGAATCTATAAAACAAGATGGAGGTGAACCCTTGGAACTTGGGCACCCCACAGTAGAGCGGGGGCTAAGCTGTAATGAATGGGGAGATACCATAGGCCCAGAAGCCATCAGGGATCCATCCCTTGACATCCCGGCTGAAGTACTTGGTATAGCCGAAAAGAAAAAATCCAACTTCTTTTGCTTGGGAGTCGGTTGATCACTAGATTTAACTGGATCTTGCCGCTCTCTTTTCCTCGCCATGATGTATGTCACACACACACCCCAGACCCACTGGATAGATCCACCAATTCAATGAAGGCAACAGACCAAAGTGGCTGCCCTCCAGTGCACGCCCCCAAAACTCACGAGGCCTCGAATAGCCCTCAGGCAAACTCCACCCCAATGGGAAAACCCCCTCCTAGCACAGATATAAACTTGATTACTCGTTTAACTAATGAGAGATACACCAGGACGGCTGCCATGGGCCCTATGGACAGCCCACCTCCAGGACCCTGGCTCAGCCAATCACCCCCGATACATTTATTAAATAAACTGTTGATAGATAGGGTGACTGCAGGCATTTACTATAAACACTATACTATATAACACAGCCAGCCACCTTCATTCCCAAACCTCCACAGACGACTACCCTTGTTCTACACCTGCTATATTACCGCATTAACTACTCCCCACTACCGGCCAAGCAGTGACACCCCCTCTATTAGTCCCAACCACTACCCCAAGGGTAATATAGCAACTTGAGACCAGTAACTGTAAACAAAGCAAACAAGGCCAAATACCGGGGCTCCTGATCCAGCTCGTGCCGAAGAGCACGCAAAAGGGCGCGCCCTTGTGCGCGCAGCCTCGGGACACGCCTACGGCATCGCCGTGCCCTGACTGTCACTTTTGTCCCGGCAGGTCCCCGGCTCCACCCCCAGCAGCGCTTCACTCAGGTGCAAGGTAAGTGAGCGGGTGGGGAGGGGGAGAGGTCCAAACTGCTCCGCGGCGTCTCCGCACACAGGCCTGACTGTCGCTTTTGTTCCGGCAGGTCCCCGGCTCCACCCCCCCCCCGGCAGCGCTTTACTCAGGTGCAAGGTAAGTGAGCGGGTGGGGAGAGTTCCAAACTGCTACGCGGCATCTCCGCACACTGGCCTGACTGTTGCTTTTGTCCCGGCAGGTCCCCGGCTCCACCCCCGGCAGCGCTTCACTCAGGTGCAAGGTAAGTGAGCGGGTGGGGAGGGGGAGAGTTCCAAACTGCTCCGCGGCGTCCTCTGAGACATATGCTGAGCCAGGCCTGAGGACCAATCCTATGATGCAGCTCTGCTTGATGCGATGTTTCTCCTCAGCATTATTAGTAAGACCTATGCCAAATTTACATCCCAGAACCAAATAATACATCTGGAGCAGGCTGGGTTTCAGCGGGGCAGTTCAACGGTAGATCATTGTCTTATTTTAAATTTCCTTACAGAAAAGTATAGGACAACAAATAAAAAATTCTTCGTGGCCTTCCTCGACTTAAAATCGACCTTTGATACCATCAATAGAGAGTTGCTGTGTGTCAAACTTGACAGAATGTCAATAGATAAAAGATTGTTATTTCTTATAAAGAAACTCTATTTACCAATCCTCTTCTGCAGTAAAAGTGGATAGAGAGGGTCATCTTACCGGTTTTGTTAGCATTTCGGTAGGGGTTTGCCAAGGTTGCATGTTGGCGCCACTGCGCCAGCCCTTTTCAATCGTTTCTTAATGACATTGTCCCGTATCTTACTAAAAGTGAATATTTCCTTCCTCGACTGGCCTCTAGAACCATTGCATGCCTACTATATCCCGATGATTATTTTTTATTATTATTAAACATTTATAAAGCGCCAGTTGCAAAACCTGGCGCTGTACAGAACATACAATCAGACGCGGTCCCTGCCTGTGGCTTACAATCTAAAAGACAAGG